>JAARMF010000130.1:110176-146144 GCA_022844705.1 Toxascaris leonina | reverse complement strand
AGGATGACGATAAACTGCCAACATTACCATTGGACAGTCTATGATTCCCGACCGCAGAGCTTGTCATTTTGTGCTTGTCATTCTGAAATGCGAAATCAAATTCTGAAATGCTGTGCCCGCTGTCGTTTATTGCGCCCACCTGATTCTCACACAGAATGCAAAAACAGCATGTGATTGATATAAAAGCTTGTTATGCGCAGCTTTCTTTCAGCAACATTTGCATGGAACATGCGCGGTGAGTGACAATTTCGAGTTCTCTCGTTGGAGAAAGATGAACATTCTATTGGGCTTCAGAAATTCCTCAAAGTATTTCTTCTCCTTTGAATTGCTCCAGCACACAGGCATTCAACTACTCGTATGTATATTCTCGTTTGCTAGCTGGATATGGCAATCCGATCAGGTGCAGAAACTTATTGGTAAGCAGCGCAGTAAGATGCAAATTTCTGAGGGGTCACTTGTAGGCATGTCTGTATCGAGTCTGAGCTTCATTTGAGAGGAAAGAGTTATGCCATTAGGTGTGAATGCCAGCCTCGAAGAATTCAAAAATGAGTTATCAAATTAAACGCGTTTTTGAATTGAAACTTCGAGCCAGTATTCATAGGTGCACACTCACCGACTCCCACCATAATGTACTCTTGTAAAAATTATAAAGGAATTGCATCCAAACAGGCCAATCATATTTCGCTGAACAAAATATGAAATCGATACTGCATTAAGAAAATAGCCCAAAATGATTTAGTGGTTCGTGAAGTGAGCATTCAAACCGTGTTGCGGTGAACGATATGACACTCGAGAACGAAGTTACAAAAGAGTTGCTGGCGAAAGNTTGCGGTGAACGATATGACACTCGAGGACGAGGTTACAAAAGAGTTGCTGCTAGGCGAAACCCCTGATATATGGTTATTGGCTGCCTGCTGTATTACAGTAACAGGATGTTTTCACCTTTATGTATCTATGAAAATGAAAGACGACATGTCAGCAAACAAAGACTCAGCGCGCGGATAAATCTTTCAAGGGTATGCGGATAAGCCGGAAATTTCAATGCAATTTCAATATACCGCCTCTAGATAGTTGACAGAAAAAAAAACCTCTTTAAAAGGTTGGTGAGCGAAACGAGTGAATGCCGACATGAGATGAAATGTCATTAATCAGAGCATTTATTTCATTGTTACCTTAGCGATATAGTTCCAGTTGCGTTATGACCATGCTTACGAGTTATGCTTAAGTGTGCGTGATAAAAAGTCGTACGGATTCGTTAAATGCGTTAGAACTTTGTAGAAAACTTATAATAGTGTCACCGTTCTCGCAATTATGCGATTGAACGCAATAAAACTTTGAAGTTTGATTTACAGAAGTCACTGTGCTCATGTGCATGTATAAATATGGACGAAAATATAGAGGTCGAAACATACGTGGATATTGATGTGAGAATGAGTGCAAATGAAGATGCAAACAAAAATACGATGAAATATAAATACAAGAACAAATATGAACATAAATATTATTTACGTTATTAAAATAAATGCACCGTGGCATATATATATATATATATATATATATATATAGAGAGAGAGAGAGAGAGAGAGAGAGAGAGAGAATAGATAAACAGACAGACATTTGCTCAGTTTATTTCACATTGATTCATCAACTTCTAGAAGAACCTTGGGCATTGACATGTGACAAAAAATTGCTCAGGGTTCAAATTAATCACCCTCATGTTTACAGAACTCGAATCATGAAAAAACGGCTAATTTTTTCAATTGATTTATATGGATAGTCTAATCAGAGTGAAGGCTTCATCCCGTTCATTCTGCTTACTTGGCCGTGTGTGAGATTAGTTAGTTGAGCGAGTAGATTGCAATGTTGCAAGTCGTGCTATTTCCTTCAATGCAATTTGCCTGTTTTGAAGCCTATCCAGTGAAACATAAGAAGTGATTAATGTTTAATACGTGCAAATTTTTAACTCCGATAATCTCCGTAACCTTTTCCACAGTTGATGTGTCATGGTGAAAATTTCTGTGGATGTGATCTTGTGATGTGTTCAAAAACTTTTAAATTTCGTTGCTATGGCTTCTGTGAACCTCGACTTGGCAACATCTTCCTCAGAGTGGCTGCTTGTATATTTTCAATAGAAAAAGGCTGTTGATGTCGTCTTCTAAGTGTTCATATTAAGTGCTCATGAGAAAGTAAGCACTGCCCCCATTCAAATAGAACAGATGTTTACATGCCGCAAAGAAGTAGAATTTTGTGCTTTTGTGCAGCAGAATTTTGTGCTTTTTTGCAGCTGATATAGGTGACTTATTCCACCTTTGAGCTCATACTCACCATGATCCATAGAACTTCCGTTTTTTTTTCGACAACTGACTTCTTTAAATCGAGCACTCATGCTTCTCCGTGATGTCTGGATGCTCCCTTGGTACTGCTGGAGTACCAATGTTTCGCGAGGCTTTGAACAACTTCGGCTGCTTATTAGATTCTTCAAAAAATCATCACTATGCTGAAATATGCGAGCATGTTTCTATGTTCATGTCTTCGCGAGTGCGTGTGCATCTGCGTGTATTATCCACTATTCACCTATTAACATCTTTGATTAGCACGCAACGGTACTCCACTCGTGTTGTTACGCCAAACAATTCTTTATATTTAACCAAGTTTCCGTTTGCTACGTTTTTTTTTTTGCTAAATTGCTGTGCTGACCAAATAAGCAATTGTGTTGTGCTAATCTATACCATCTACATGAATCGACGTAAAAATCTGCATGTTCGCATGGTTGGATTTAATCCTCTTGCTACCCCACAGAGTTACAAAACTTCGACGGAGTAAGAGGACAATGTTCAGATCTAGTTTCAGCATCTATTAGCAGCTATCTTTCAATTCCAACATTGTTTCAACATCTCGATCAACAAATCACCACCGTATCGTCATACATTCGACGGCATCAGCAGTAAATCACATATCATTGAAATTAATAGTAAGGTGTTAAAATCGAACAAATTCGGAAATCTCGCACATGATTCCGTCGAATCATGTTCTACCTCCTCATCTGAACTTTTCGCATCGAACAACACGGTTTAAATTTTTCATATTTTCCTTCCTATTCTGCAGGTTTCATATTCAGCCAAACTGTACCACTAGAGCGAATATAAGCTGAAAAAATAAAGCGTTGTACTGAGCGCCCTAACCTTTAATATAGGGGCTGAAATTGTTTTGCTAAAAGAAACGTGAAGGCCTGCAGATTCCATCACTAGCACCTTTCTTTTATGTTTTTAGCAAGTCGTATAAAGTTATTGCTGATGTGTAGATGAGTTTTTGAGAAACTCCATGAAACTATCATTCCAAATCTGTTGAAACAACCCATTAGCATATTCAGTTCTGCCGAGAGTCTATGAACTCTTAGTTACACTCGTTTGCGGGTTGCGATGTCCACCTCATGTAAAATTTCGCATTCATTATTTTATGACAAAACCGCATAGTATATGAGCGTTATTCTACTCGCCATTGTGCTGTTTCACTTAATACATTTTATGACGATCGTTTTGCAGTAATATTGGTCGGATGTGAACGTTGTAAATTCAGTCTCTTGTATTTATGGTAACTTATTTAAGATATGCAGCAAATAGCTCAGATAATGTTGTCGCAACGATGCTGTATTCACTTAGTATCGTTGAATTGATTCAATAAGGATGGTGAAGAATTTTTTAAGCAAAAGATCAGTTCTCATTTAATTTATCACATGCGATATTATTTATCATAATCAGTACGTTATAGGTTCCGAAATGAGATCAAAATTGCATTTAAACGCCACACCACGTGTTTACTACGTTGCACTGAAAAACAATTCGTGCGCCCAAAATATGACCTCTTCAATGATGTTAAATGAAATTTCTTCATATGTTGAGGTGATGCGACTTCATTGCTGTTGCGAGGTAAGTTCAGTTCATCATCCTTGCAACTAAATTGAACCGTCTGCCCATCGCCACCTTAAACGACAACCTTCGGTTTTTCTACGTCCAAGATCTCCAACATAGCCTCCATCATCTACCGTGCGGTGCACCACGCAGTTTAATAACCGCTGACGATTTTTTTCTATGCATGAAAAAATTCCAGGACATCTGTTCCTGACATATATGTAGAATTATAAGTTTTGGAGGAATATTAGAACCCTTTTTTGATTTTATAAAGAGGAAATAACGGAATGCGGATGTTGGACACAAATAGCTCTTAGAAAGTGCGGAAGCAGTTGAACAGGAGAAAGGAAGAGTGTGCGCGAGCAGGGTATCATATTACATCCTGCCGACTTTGTCTGCTCAACCACTCTCGTCAGAGAGATTGAGAACCGATCTCGTCGTATGATTTTTTACTGGCATGTAGCGGCACACAATGTCAGCCGTAGAAATGGAGCTTTGCCATTAAACTGTAGTGCCTTGTGATTTTTAAATTCCGTCATTGAACTTGAAAAAAAAGGACACTGTGAGCATAATTATTGACGTAGCTAAAGAATGCGAGAAGCACGGAGGGTTCGCCAGGTAAGCACTTTCGCTAGGCAAGCATTGAATAAAGAACTGTTGCGGAAGATCACCATCGAAGGGGATGTTTGTAAAGGTACAGCCACGTCAATAAATCGTTCGGCAACTGACCATAGAAGAGGAGACGGGAAGGAGTAAAAGTGTCGACGAAATCATCTTATATATTGAATGCGTGCAAGAGTAACATTTATGGGTGAATTTCTCCATTTGGTGGGAGAGATAGGTAAGGAGAGGAAAAGAGAGGAAGAGAAGGTGAGGGGGAGGGGGAGGCCGAGGAAAAAGAACGAACCGAAGGATTAAGAAGGATTTGCGTCATCGTTGTTCTCAATTTATGACTGGATTTCTCCTCTCTTAACTTGGCTCTCCAGAAGGTCCGAACCTGGACAAGGCAGTATGACTCTATAGCCCCATTGAGGCTCCAGTGTACTATCAAAAGAACTCATTGAGCTTAATAAAGCCGTTCGTGTACATTAAGAAGCATAGTGCCCTATGCACGCACACATCAATGGGAAAACTCAAGAAATCGTCGATGAAAACAGTTTTATTGATTTTGGAAACAATACTGAGTGCAGGTGAAATGCTGTGACGCACGACATAACAACGAGATGGCTATATTTTCTTTCTCCAGATCTCTCTCCGTGTGTATCAATCACTTCGGAATTCATATTTCGTTTCTCCGATGTCATTTCAATTTCCCATCACCAAACCAAATGAGCTCATAGCTTATTTACCGTTTGTTGTACATTTGCTTCCTGCTCTTTCAGCTTTACAGTTGTTTATTCTGCGTTCCTCATTAAACGACATAAATAAAACCTAAAAAGTGATCATTCAAGCAGCAGTATCCCAACCATATGATTGCTCGTAAATGCAAACTGTCATACCTTTTCCCATAGAGCAACGAAACGTAGCGAGTGTGAACATTGAACAAATCAATGTGAGCAACTGCTTCAACGAGGAATTGTGATCACAAGACTGCTTCAAAGTGACATTCAACGCATGCAGTAAAGAACATAGCACAGAACTGAGTGTATCGTTGATGCTATGATCGTCTCAAAGAGTCGTCCCACTTGCACCTGAACTGCTCCTCTTTGCGGAAATGGAATTAAACAATTACACACAACATATTTCTTTTCAACGGCGTTTTCTTAAAGAGCGCATTCACATGGCCACGGTGCGGTGTTATTAAAAAGTAATGAGGAATAGAGCCCTTCGGCCATTTGAAGATTTCACCACAAGGACTGATCCACGAAAAAGTTCTGAGTATTCGTGTGCACTCGTTCTTAGCGGTGAAAATGCAATAAATCTGCTTGGAACATAGTATTAGGACATATATGGCATTGATATAAACAGGCGATATACAAAAATATTCACTCACAAAGAACTGAGCATCCTTCTTAACATATGACTTGTAAGCAAATATACTTGGAGGCAGAGATGAATAAAATCCATAGAAGAACACGAATTCGGGAATGCGATAGCTCTATGTTTGTCTCTAAGCTGAATAACGCATTCCCCTCTTCCGCCTCCTTCCGCTCCTCCACCTACTCCTCTAATACTCATTTACGCATTCTAACAATCCTTCGGGATAGGAGTGGGATCCTGCGCACTGAATTCATGCACTAACGTACATGCATATCTTATGGAAGAGCCATAGGTGAGCACGCTTTTCATAGATCCCAGTCCTTTCCATCCTTCTTCGCCGATGTCCTTTGTGAGGATTGTGTGCAAATGCCAAGTTTGATAAAAGGCACTGCTACAATATAAGACGCCTATCAATGAATTTTGTTTGGAAGCCGAGAGCTGATAGCGGAGGTGTTTTTCAATGCTATTAGGTACATGGAGCTTGCATAATTATACGTCAGTTCTTGCACACACATTATTGTTATCGGTGGGATATTCTAGAAGAGTGTTCCATTTATTAAAGTCAAGATGAACTCATGCAGAGGAAAACAACGATTTTCAATGATATTTAATTAGCGCAACGTCTATCTGCAGCGCCACGAAAGCGCGAACAACTTTCGCTTTGCTGCGTTCGTTTTGCATTTTAGGAACGTTCGGTATCATGCTGTTCTTTTATATTTCAAAGAATATTGTGTGAGGAAAGTGTCAGAAAATCCCTACTGACGACACATCTTTCAATGCCTCCTCTCCAAACTACCTTCGTGACAGCGGATAAGACCTCTCATGAATCTAATTTCCTGTCGCCACATTAAAGAGCAATGATCAAGGCTTGGTCATTCCTGCACAACTGCAGCTAGTAATCTTATATGTGGCGCGTATGTGACTTATGCGAAGTATGCGGATTTCGGGCATGTGCATTTGGAAACATTGCGAAGAATAGAGCTTCGGTATTGGCAATATAGTCGATCAAAGATCATTGTGCAATAGAACGATTTTTTTTCAAGGAATCGTGCTAGGGGTGAAATGAGATTACCTGCAGCGACCCTCGATATTCGACATCTTGATAGGCGTATTCACGAGTACGTTGCGCAGAGGAACAATGTCTCCAGTTATGTTACCCGTTTTCTTCTCAGAGTTCTGCTACCAAATTTCTCTAAAAGCTTTCTTGCGACATAGTCGCCTCAGAATCATAATCGCATTACTGCAAGTCTATGAGCTTCAGCCTTCCAAGCATATTTCAGATGCAATGTGCATCTTTCGTAAGGATGCCCATGGAGATTCCAAATTCCTCTGCCGGCATCATGCATACCACTTGCACCCATCATGAATCATTTTTCCTCGCTATATGCGCAATGTGAAAAGGTATGAGAATATTTTGTTACAACACACTGAATTTCAGCGAACAGCAGAATGGCACTTATCACTCGGCAAATATCAGATATGAGAAACTTCGTGCCGTTGTTATTGCAATTCGCGAAGCAAAACAACCAAACAACGGTATAGATGGACTAACGCTTCTGTACGACCGCACATCATGCCTTCATAAAACGCACTCATAAACATCGCTTGAAGTATATGAACACAATAAATATGGGACCTTTCATGCCATCCGCCTTTCCGTCAGCGTGGAAATAATTGCCCTCAGGGAAAATAGTTCATAAGGAGATTAAAGATATCATTCCCTCTATCAAGAACTAGAATATAAATTTTTCAAAAGTATCATATTTCGTCTTTCCTCAATAAACGAAACAAATGCAATAGCAGAGCAACTTGAATTTCATTGTTGCTGCCGATGCAACACTGCAGCTGGCAATTCTCTTCAATATCAACAAATTCAGCGTTTCATTCCGTTAAACGCGCTCAAATGCTTCGATAGTTTTGCAGCAAATATGCACTCGTCCATCTAACGTCTTTATCCATCTCATCTATTTATTTCCTACATGAACGAATCATTCTTTAAGGTTGTTATGAACGTATTCCTGGAAATAATATCTCTTATTCCATTGATAAATATGCATTGTTTGAGTTTTATCTTGTTGTGTTGAATATTGTTATTTGTGACGACGAAAGGCCGCATTTGAACAGCGAATCCATTACCACATGAGTAGCGCGGCCTTGTGCACATTCCGTTTCAAATTATCTTATAACTTCGTCATCCGCTCTCAGTATCGAAGACGGCCGAATGCTATGACAGCATTGGTCCCCTCCCCATCTCTTTATCCATTCGCTGACATCTTTTGCGGAAAACGATGCAGGCTTTTCCCGATCTTGCTTGGAAATCTTAGATGATAGAAAATATCAATTCTTTATACCTCATAAAAGTGTATCTTCAGTGATGGCTACGTGAATGATAGACAGAGTAAAATTGGCTTAAGAATGTTCTAAGAATTATCACATAGCACCAAATCTACGTTGACATATCTTTGCAGTTACATCACTAATGCAATCACGATTTCTTCTAATGTAGCAGGTGCAGTGAATAGTTCTATTAATTTGGGAATTATGACGAATTATTCTTAAAAGTTCAGAAAAGCAGCGAATATTCTTCCAGGTTGGAAAAAATACCGAATAATCCAATTGAAAAGTTGAGAAGAGAACGATGTCAGAATTTTCAGCTTCCAATTACTAAACTGAATGCATATCGCACCCCTGGAGACGAATTTCGAAAAAAGGGTTTGTGTGTCGAACATTGAAGAAGCCTTTTCATGGCTACGAACGCATTTTATACGACTATTGTAATTTGGTCTGGTATCACCGGGCTCTTTTTCTTTCTCATAAGGTCATCTCGCAGTCTGCAAACTCAAGTTCTGTGAATTTTAGTTGGCGAAATACTAGAAGTGCTTTGTCCCTCTATATCCACAAGATACGCTGTATTATTGGCTATGCCGCACGTACGTACCCTGAAGCTGAGAAAGTTGCAATCACGGGAAAACTGATGCACAGGAAACAATTTTCGTTCCTTTCTAAAAAATTTGCATCTTCCACAAGAATATTTTGATCCCGGAAATCCCCAGTTCCGTACTTCCTTGGTCAGCGGTAAAAAAGGAGGCCTACAACTGAAATACAACTGAAGTGGAAATTGCAGGGCGCAGGCTGATAGATAGCACAAAAGATCCTGTGAATCCATACATGCAATGAATTCTAGATCAATATCGTCATACGTGGTTGCACTCTAACTACATTACTGCAGGGTGCAGATGTTAACTCTCAAGCACTGAAAAAGCTCACACGTTGTTGAAGCCGCGAAGTAGCCGTTCCTAACACTGAACCGTGGGCGTAGTTCATATGGTTTCGTATCGCAAACCAAGTTCTTCTCCTTCCATCTCTCACGCTCATGAGTGGAATCACCTCGGGCGATACAAATTTCTGGCTTTTTACGTTGCTTCTCACATTTGGTTCTTCTGTGCTCATGCTATTGGCATGAGGAGCACTAGAATTCTGGTACACTCCTCTCGATTATCTAGTACTCCTTTTACATGTTGTTTGCACACGCTAACGCCTCGAGAATTGCAAAACGATGATGACGTCTTGGTTCAGATGGCTGAGTAGACGAGTCTCGATGAAACCATCTCACCATTTTTGATCGAGCAAAAACGATTTCACTAATGGATATGGACATATATGGCGACGGCGCGAACTCCTGTCAGTCATTCTAAATATTTCACAAATTCTTGTTTTGGGATCTGAAAGTTGTTCTTGAGAAAATGATTATGTTCACTCTTTCAAATATCCTCTCTTACTCGCACTTACATCTAATTTATTTCCCAAGTGCCGAATTAGCTTTCACTTTCTCCTTCGATGGGCCAACAAATGCGTGTTTCACATTTGCTCTCTCTATGAGCCATGAGTTTATGGCTTTCATAAATTCCCGAAATCAGCATTCGCAAGATTTATAGAAAAGGGAATTATGGCGTTCGCGAAATATCAAAATGAGCCTGCATTCTAAAAAAACTTTGAAAGCAGTCGTACTACACTCAGTATCGCGTGTACTTAATTCACGCGATACTGAGTGTAGTACGATTTGAAGAAGAGGAGGACATATTCGAGCAAGAGCCCCAAAAGACAACATTAATCCCATTTCAGGATGTAGGAATCGGTACTGCCGACAGCGAGTGACAAACTATGGTGTGTTTATGGAAGCGGGGAAGGGGAGGGGGGAGGGGGAGTAGACACATAGGAGGTGATGGTGGGCGTGGGAATACACTGCATTATTTTCCTTCCGTCAACCCATACGGCTAGTTGCAGAGGTCAGCTAATTGACACAAGATATGCGATTTTCACAAAAATAGCTGCCGAATACTACGTACGAATTGGCTGTATTTATTTGTGGCGGAAGTTTCGACGAAATGGCATTGTGCTTAGGACTTCATCTGAACTTTGCCAATAGCTAAAAGGAAGGATGGGGTGAAATTCTCGAGCAAGAAATAATAATTTTCTCTAAAATAATGCGTTTGGTGATTTATCGGCGAGAAAGACGAAGCGTTATTGTGCACCTCACTGCAAATTAGGAAGTCCATGCCATTAGAGACGACTGCTCATGGAGGAAGAAGGTCAGATTCTGAAGAGATGTCGCAGGTGGATGGGTGGGTTGAAGGGTCGAATATCTTGCGATGCGAGATTCTCTAATAGTGCATAGGGTAGAAGACCTTCGCGAGCTTGGAAGAGGTTAGATTCTCCCCTGATAGGTCTGAATGAGGCACTAGTATGCTATTCCTCGGCCTAGGTGGGCCCAATAAATGAAAAAGATTGATGTCGCTATGTGACCGTTTGAAGCAGTTCTGCTTTCGAGAGTGCTGCAATAGGCTCATCAAATCGAATTTCATGGCCTGTTGCGGTTTTTAGCGTTGCATTCTATTCCCATGCCCATACTGTTCTAATCGACCAAACTGCTGATGTCAGTCCGTTGCCCACCACGCTCCTTTGCTTGCTTAATCGTTAATACACCTCTATTCATTCTTCTGTTATCAGAGATGGATAGCCTAGACGTTTATAATGAAGCCATAAGGCTCAGGCCTTCCTGAAAGAGTAAATGAGCGTTTGAGCATTAAGCAGATGGTTTCATAATAAAAGATTAAGCAAACACGTGGAAAGCGTTACGCTGTTACGTTGAATAAACATAATTTTGTATTGGGCGGCACTGACCTAGACACCATTCAGTTTATTGTATATCCACAATATTAGGATGAGCATTTCTCTGCCATCCTGAATTGCTTCGCTTCACAATACCTCATTTTAACCTCAAAAATGTCATCAATTTCAATGTGTTCTCTGGTTTCCACACGCTCAGTTTTGCATGACGTATGCTCAAGAAGTTTGCATACTTCAGTCTTTATATTCTTGCGCTCCCCGAAATTGTGTTGCAGTGCTGTTTAGATTTCGCAGATAACAGAGACCAAGGCTGTTACGCTGCAACCTAGATTATCTCAGTTCTCCATTCCGATTCAATGAAACATTTTTATGTGAATTATTGATATTTTAAGTGCTAAAAGGTGCGCATTTTCTGCTATCGCTCCTGTTCGATCTCGAAACACACTTATTCTGATTGGAATTCGGCTGTTGCTCACCTGGCTCAACAAAACAGCCCTCATCCTCATGGTTTTTCGAGCGCTAATGCAAACGACTGTTTTTTGGGCTACACAGCAGCTAGCTTCTTCGCTTTCTGCATGAAAAAATCCGAGCCATATCGGGCCAGCATGTGCTCTGAGTATTTCTTCATGCTTCAGAGACAGCGCAGGCAGATTCTGAGGACTCAGATTCTTGTAGAATTTGCATATTCGAGTAAGCTGGTGGGTTGAAATTTTTTGATTCGTTTAACTGTTTTCTACAGCTGCCAAGAGATTTATCCTTTCCTAGCTAATCTTCAGCTCCTCACCTAACGTCGTTTGACACTGTTCCACACTTCCCTGTGTTAGAGTTTACTGATATACAACTACGCACTTTGCTCTTCGCATCGACAGAAGTTGGCTGTGAGTTTCAGTATTTTCAGAAATGAATAGTATTCGGACTGTGCTTTTATTTATATATGACTTGAAAACTTCAGTTTTTCAATTGAGCAGTTAAGTAAAAGCACGAGGGTTTTGGCTTTTTTCTCACTAGAACTTGAAAACGATCAAGATTAGTCTCTCGCTGTTCATTGAAGATGGACATTTGCAGCAAACCTGTCGCTTCAATTTTCTTCCACTAGGTAAAGGCTGATTTGTGTCATCTTCGCAGTTAGAGAGTTCCAAATTTGACTGGGCCATAAAGTTTGGATATAAATTGTGACAGATTATTTTCCATTATAGGTGAATGCGTGAATATAACAATAATTGCAGGAGGAGTAGAGTTAGTTCAAATCCATGAGTTCTGGCAAACTGTGATCCGATAAAACTTTTCACACTGCTGCAAGGGGAGTATGACAGCGAAAGGCAAGGAGAGGTGCATTGCACGGGAACGGCGAGTGCAGAGAAGAGCGGGGAGATGTAGTTTGCATTATTTGATTTCGTGAATTGTTGGCAGCGGTGGATTTATGGTGCATGATCCTCTGCTGTCTCCAAATGCAGATATTAGATTCATGTAAACAACTACGGAATTTAGCAGGGAATGATGTTGACTTAAGTGATATGATCCTTTCGAATACTTAAAGAGGAGCTTTTGATCACTTTGTAAAAAAAGGAAGCTTCATTAGATGAATTTACTATGAAAGATTAAAGAAATATTTCTTAAAGAAGCTTCATTCAGCAGCGTCATCGCTCCTCGTGGTATATGTCCTCACTTGTCATTAGCATGAAAGCAAGTTGCTATAGGCGACATTTGAGAAACTCGTGTCAACATTTCGCCTTTCACACGTCATCTACGTTGTTTAGGCGCTATTTGATGTACAAGATGAGTGTAAAAATTGTTGCTTCTTAAGTCGATTTCAACGGTTTCACTCAAAAGGGAATTCAGTGTTCTTGAGAGCAAGCAAAACGATCAGTAGTCGTATAGATTCGGGTGCGAGGTGACATATAAATCACACCTGAACTTGAGAAGAGACGCATTCAAGCGTAATCATCCATTTTCACTCTCGAGAAAAATTGAGCAAATGCAAATGCAGGTTTTCCGCTTCGTGTACGTTTGAGGAATCCAACATCCTTCGGATACTCCTCCAATTATTCCGTTGAAAGTTACAATTGTTTATCAATTAAAGAATAAAGAAACGATGAATGTTTATAAGACGCTTTCTCATATGCCTGTGAATTTTCATGTGCAGACATCGAAATTTGCATCTAAATGACATTCAGCTTCAATTATCAAATGCACCACCCTCCCATCATTTTTTCTCTGAGCGCATGCAACCATTCGCTAACATAATTCTTTGCATGAGAAAATATTCGTTGACATTTCCATGAAAATAATGTGTTGAATTACTACCACTTTATCTATAAGCGCAGTTGTTTCCCAAGAATATGCTTCGTAGTGTTCAATTTCAACGCAAAATTTTATCAGTCTTAGTCGGGATGTTCTATTGCTTCTTCTCTATGATCCATAATTAATAGGATATCCTCTAGCTTCTCGAGGCTCTTGTTTGCTTTCATTCAATATCGAGGTTTTCCATTTACATTTACTAACTATTCATTCACTATCTTTCTTATCGTTGTCTCAAACAAGCTTTTAGGTGATAATTCTGTCCGTAGTAAGACATAATTTAGAAGTCGTCAGAGATGCGAGTTATTACGCGAGACCCCAAAGTTCTTATGTGATTGCTCCGAATAACTTTCGGATGTTGGATGTTTCTTAGAAAAGCTTATATATTGAAAGGTAGGTATCTAAGAGAGTGCTCACATTTTTTATGGCCCTTCCAAAAACGTGCTCATCCTTGATTGCACCTCTATTTTGAGGAGTGTAATGATTTGAGCTTACAAATATATGAGGTAAAATTGTGTATATGTAGTAGAAAAGTTGTGCTTGGCCAAGCATAAGTGTGATGGCTGTGCTAATCGTTCGTACTCACGGGGGGGGGGGGGTATGCGCAGCTGAAGAAGCTTTGTTGTAATTTGTCAAAGAAGCTTCAAAATGGTTAGGAGGGCAATAAGAAGCACTGAATTCTTTCAGTCCTAGTTCGATTTTTGAACTTTACCAGAAGCTACTCGTAAATTGAAGTTTCACGCTTTACAAAAGACGAAGAGGCAATTTCTATGAAGCATCCAATATCTAAAAGTTCTTCACAGCAATCATAGAAGAACTTCGGGTCCTTTAACGCCTTCTAACTTATGCCTTACTACGAAGAGAACTATCACATAGAAAACATGCAGTTTCGACTTACAAGATGAAGTCGTTAATGGTAGAGCAGCAGAAGCGAAAACCGACCCATAAAATAATGCATCATCTGATTTCCGCTGTGTTATCGACCATTTGCCTAAGAAGTCTACCGAAGAAAACTTTCACAGTAATGCCTGCGCAATTTGGTCAGCTAAAGAGAAATGGACTAAGGTTTTCACTACCGCAAGCTGTGACTATCTTGATCGGAATTATAGCATTCGAGGGAGGCTAACGAATCCATCGATCTCATCCACGACATGACTACTCCAGGAAATATTGCAGCTAACCAAATGGTCGATCAGCAGTTGTTTCCAACGGAGATAAGCCATTTCACATCTTTTAAAAATTTAAATGACGCGCTATTTTAGCTGAATATAATGAATGACTCGTTGATTTCGATCACAGTTCGAGGAGCAACTAACACTGAGTGCAGGAGAAGCTGAGAACAACGGGCATCCTAAGTTATCGAATATTCTCGATCGAAGCGTGTGAAACACTTGATTCACTACGAACTCTCTTCAATATATGATTCTGAGCTTTTCCTTGAAAAGCAGAAGTAGATACTTCCTTGTTCACAGTAGCTAGGAGAGGCTGCTCGTACGTGACAAAGATGAGAATCAGTTGCTCGAGAATGAGGCAGTGGCTATATTCTATCAACAAGCTGATCGAAGCGAAATGAATTTCGTTCGTTGCTCGATCATATTTGCACTTCTTATGCAGTTGGATCAAATTTCATTTCTGCACTAGGTCTGAACTCTATGGAGTTATTTGTTGCCGTGCATCCCTCTTCCCTTTTTCTACCTTTCTTCAACCATCAGTGGAAACTCGAGTGTTTTATCAGGAGTTTTGGCTTTTCGAGGTTCAATTCGATGAGCTAGATTGCATGAGTCGCTGATGGGCGATGACTGCACAAAACGTTTGCGTCTTTTATCACAATGGCTGCAGATGGCGCAAAAACAAGAAATGCATTCGCATTCACTTTATTGAACCATATAGCGTCACATACACTTTGAAAGTTAATCCAATGAGCCTATAAAGGACTACACCTCTTACGTACGCGTGAAAGAATTATTCTGGAATGGTCGTTGCCCTTGCTCATCATTCATTCACTCTTCATTCGTTCGAATCATTCATTCATTTACTCAAATCATTCGCTCTTTTATGCCAACCATTCGCTAATTTGTTGGAATCATTCATTCATTTGTTTTGATCATGCATCATTCCCAATAAAATATACCCGAATACAAGATACTGATAGAAATTCTTTTTTAATGTCGCAAAACTCGACTTTGTTGTCAACGTCTGAAAATTGTGCAACAAGCGAATGCGATGAATGCGGTTTTATCACTCACGATGATGTGAATTCATCTCATTCTCGCAGTTATTCTTTGAAAAAGAACATCCCAGCGGTATCTACTCTTTTATTGACTTTACTCTATGCCGTTTCTCATCAGTAGGAAATCCTAAGTGAACTTTCGTTGAAACGTTCATATAACCCAATCAGCGAAGAAAATACATATATGGTCGATATTCCTTATCAATTTTATCGATACGCAGCAAATTGCAAATTGTGAGTCGTTCAAGTTTTAGCTGCAATGACCGCGAATGCATGCGTTGAGCTTTTATGTGACTCGACCGTTGCGCAAAATATATTTCGAAATTTGGTACTTCTCGATAATGGCAGATCGAACTCCAAATTATTCTTTCAAGTCACTAACTCTATGATCATTTGTTCGTTTATTTATTAATTTTTTCCATGCCGTTTATTCACCTATTTCTTCATTTGCTTACTTAGGTTTATTCATTTTTCTACTCAAGTAGTAAGCAGAAGACATCAAACACACTTTTATATTGCTTTGAACAGTATTGGTCGTTAATTATAACTAAACCGATCGACTGTCGATACCATTAATACGAGAGATAATAATGAAATAGCACGCTTGAAATCAATGAATGAGCAGAATTAAACTTCACACGACGATAGTTCTACGATTGAGGAATGAATGGTAATTTGATTCGAAGTTGGTGGCCCCACACAGTACTGCAGACTTTGACCATTAGAAACAAAACATTCATACCATACAGAGAATATTTTATAACTGAGTGTGGCGTAGTGCTTAATAGGAAGCAATACTTCAGTTGCAAAGCAAAGAAATGCACGATCGTCTATAATTGCTTGACGCCCATGTTTTGCACACTTATAACGGCAATATGGCGAATACTCTTGCACAGAACGAAGACAGACGAGTTGTCCTTTTCTGAATACAGCTGTGGCCTTCGATGCTATCGTGCAGAAAATGATGTTGAAGAAATGCGAAGCATGAGATACGATGTACGCGACAACGAGAAGAAAATAAAGGCGTTCGGAAATGATGTCACCCTGGTTGTGAACAACATCGAGTATGTTTATGAGCATAAAAACATCTGCGCAATGTCACTATGAAAATTGTCTAATTGCGAACTGAACACACCTAAACAAACAGATGAATATTCAGAGAATAGTATAATACATTATTGCCGTTCCGAGATTCATCCACTGATAGACAACAACGATGGCTACATAACTGGACGTTGTCAACAGATGAGTGGTCCTTGTTGTCTCAGTAGTTCGGAAGACCACTATTACCTTGCTTTCTATATGCTTTCCATAAGGACCACTCACTGTTGCGTGTTAATAATGGGTCCGATTCAACTACGGCGCCTTGTAAAGAACATATATGATTCCGACCATCAGAGAAGGTGACCATTAACGGTTGCTAACTGTTTTCGGTCCACGAAGGAAGGATTCACATCATGAGTGTGACAGTTAACTTATTTTTCGGCAGGCAGTTATTGGAGCAATTTTGTGCATGATACCTTGTCGTTGCTTTAGCAATTTCTATAAATACAATAGCTCGGTTATTTTGAGCGTTCATAACGAAATGCATGTTCGATGGGTAGGTAATTGATGGATCTTGGCTGAGCTGTTCATCAAGCAGAAAACATTTCGAGTCCCAACAGGTGGTTAAAGACATGACTGTTGATTATGGATGCCATTGTTTTGCATATTTTAGTTTATGAGTTCGATAATCAAATACTCTATTATTAGCGGCTTTTTGAAGGAGAGCACAGTTTTTGCATATTCTTCGCTTGCCAGCTCTGCAGAAGCAGTGGTTTGTGCCGCAATGACAATGCTGGCCATGTTATATACCAACACCTCTGCCGATGTAGGCGGTTTCCTATTCCGTAGCTTGCTGGTATATTTTTCAACCAAGATGGTATCGAGATTCATATCTTCATAGATGCACGACTCTTGTACTCAGCGTGATGCAGAACAACACCACCGCAGATAAACGCTCACAGTGTTGAGAGAATATTTGATTGGTCCGTTGAGCATCACTACTCAGCAAACGGTACAAATCATGACAGCACCACACTATTACAATGTTTGCATCGTTTTGTGAATATGAAAATTGATTTATGATTATCTGAGAGTAAATCCTCTTTGATAATGACATCCGATGTTCATGGATTGCGCTGTGATATAGGAAACACTTCTTGCGAGCCGCACAGTTGCCGTGCAACCTCGGTAACGAGCAGAATAAGGATGGCAGCCAATTCTTTTTGAAGTGCGAAAGCTGTGGGATAGTTTCCTTGACGATGTGCTGAACCACAGTAAGCAATCACGGTAGCACTGCTTGGCAGCCCGCGCACTATTAAAAACATTGTGGCAGTGGGGCGATGGTGGTTACAAACTCGACTGCACAAATTTCTCTGGTAGCTAATGAGACCCACTTTGGTTAGAAGAGAAGCGACACGTGAATTCTGCATTTGAATGAGATAATACAATGATCATTAAGGCAGTGATGAGCTAGTTAGTACATTTGGAGCAGATATGTGAGCGGGAGGAAACCGATAGCGGAATATTGTTTTGCATAGTCGGCGAGAAGGCATGCTCAGTAAGGGCATTCTATTTGGTAAGGGCAAGCCTAACAACTAAGTGCAGCCAGTTGTCGTGGAGCAGTGACATTCTTCCATTTACTCCCCCAGTTGCCTACTACACGCATCCCTAGTTCTCTGAATTATAGAACGACTGCAACACAAATCCAGCACCGCTTTTCCAAAATTCATAAAGGAATTTGATAAATTCGACGATTTTCGCATCAATTTTTTTGAAAGATGCTTTCCTGAGATCGCGTCCCGACAGAATCCCAAGATCGCATCAGATTGCTCGAGCAATAAACTTGCAGTGTCATTTGATATATATGGCATTTTCTGACTGTCTCTGAGGAGAATGCCGAATGCTAGTAGTGAAGAGATATGGCTGAAGGAGGTGAAAGCTTTTCTGAGTGAACCTTCATAGAGAGAAATACCTTCTGATGCTTCCTATCAAGATATTTGCCCCATAGGTGGAAATACCATATTTAAAGAACCGCTATGGTAATGTTGACTCTTGGGCAAAGATAAGCAGTGGATAATCGAGAAGCAAAGCAGCCAAATTGCATGAAGTAAATCTCTACTAAATCAGCTATCCTCTCAAAAAATGAATTTCTTTCTTAATTGTGCTTAATTGTCAATTTTGAAAACTGCTAATGAAACATATAGAATAACTTTTTCATTGTTTGTCGCATTCAACCGACAATCGTACTTTGTCGTAAACGCCATCAGAATTTCGCTCCAAAACAAATCACCTTCTTGAAAATGTCTGTTGATCTTTACTGACGCTGAATCTTATGTCTACCATAGACTATTGAATCTTATGGCTCATTGAATGTTGTGTCCAATGTCCATTATGCATTTCATTCATAGAAATTTGTGCTCGGCGGTAGGGATAATCGAATTTCTGTAACTCGCTCGAGTATTATCCGCTAACAGTTCGCATTTCTGTCATTGCAAGCGTTATTTTCTTGTGTATTTTCTCTGATCTCAGAATCATTCCAGGGAAGTTGCAAGATGTATCAGTTCGACGACTACGGCGACTATGAGGACGAAAATTACGTTGAGTGCTCGATACTGGTATGTTTTTTGAGGTAAGATTGAAAACCATGTTCTCAAGTGGATGCTTTCTTATTTATGTTCAAGATCACCGGCTTTTCAAGCTATATAAAATCCACCGAGATATTATTTGTCTAATAAAAGGGGCTCTAAGGCTCACCTTGAAAATCTTATCATACATGTTTAGGAGTGCTTATCTCATGCAGTCCCTCATTGTTCAGTGAATTCATCCACCGAGAAGTGAAACTTATATAAGTGATATTCACGTCTTTTTTGTCTACTTCATATTGCTACCATTTTGAGCTTCGTATCTCTCTCTATACTGTGGCATAATAATGAAACTTTCTCTCTTGTTTGGGGTTCATTGACAATGGCCGGAAGAATGAATGACCCCTACTGGCAACGGTATTTCCTTGAGCATTGCATGAAGCAGTGTCAATGCATCCCAAAGTGATATTTCATAACATATTGCACTTCCAACAGTAGCATAAAGCGTTAGCATAGCAAATGCGGCAGTCTCTAGCGTATGCGAGAAATCCACCGAGAGGGCCTCTTCTGCTTACCGTCTTTGCAAAAGTCATTGTCACAACAATTGGCTACGAACATTTAAGAAAAGCATAGCGGCATTGCGCCGGATCTAACATCTCGTCCACAAAATCTTGGCGAATCTCTTGGCATGAATTCTTCTGCGCCCTTTGGAATATTCATGCGAAATGCTACATATGCTAATTTTATATCATTTGTTACATATATAATCAATTATTAATTAGATGGGGAATCGAAAGAGAATCCATGTTGAAGCGCGATTCTATACTAACGATTTACCCTTCGAATTGCGTCACAGAACCCTTATGTTTTGCAAGTTCAAAGTGCCCACATGATTTATCGATCCACATATACTTAGAAGCACTGACATTGCGGTCCGTCGGTGGCTTCCGCCTGATCCTTAGCTGATGGTATTTTCATAGAATTTTGTTCGCGATCCTATTTCATATCAAGCACTGAACTAATTCCCTTAAGAAAGTGCACATTTTGAATAAAGTGATGTTTTAGCACATATATTTTTGTGTCTTTTTCTGCCAGCTTCCCCGATAGCTTCAACTGATAAGCCATAGAAATTGCATTAACGAAGTTTGTTAGCTGTGACGTAAAACATAGAATGATGTCGTCCTTCCAATTTCATTATGGCTCATCGCGTTAATCACTTCTTGACATTCGATATTGCTGCATTTGCATACTGAATTCATTCAGCCAGAAGGACAGCTGGCGGACAAAAACAGCTGTTTTGTTTCAGTGTTTCTACGCCAGTCGGTCTGAATAATACACGTTCTCGCAGGCACGCATGTCCATGTGCGAGGACACCTACACATGTATTCAGAAAGATTTTACTTTAAGTTTCATGCATTCGAATGAGCGACCAGGCTAGTTGGCTGAGATGTTAACACCAATTGTGTCCACCATTTAACACGCTTCCTAATTCATTCCCCCAAATTTCCTTGGCAATTGTGCATGTAATTTCCCCACTCATTCTCCGCAGACTTCCCATGCATATTTCAGTATTTAATGAATAATTCTGTTGATTGTGTATGTACGGCACGCTGCCGATGCGCACCGCTGTCATTGATTATGTGGGCAAGTCATCATCCGTGAATAACTTCAGCTTCCTCTTCATCTCTCTAAAGATATTTACCGAATTTTATCAAAGTGTTTTATGGTGTCATGTCATATACAAACGTCTTCATCTCTCCGTTTGTTGGGAATTTTCAGCTTGCAATCTCTGGAAACCTAAACTTATCGGCTACTGTGCTGTTCGGTAAAAATTATTATCTGTGATGTCAGTTGCTGAAATTGAGGTTGTAGTAAACACTGGAACGGCCTGGAGCATAAATTTCTGCTTGAGCATTCGTGCAGGCGGTAGGCTTCATAAGGAAGCGCAAACCTTCATCATTACCCCGTGATATCTGACTTAAATATCGGAAATAAAATACAGAACGCATGTCGCATACGTTCTTAGCAAGATTGCCTCATTGTTCACCGTATAAAACGCTTGTTCTCCCTCATTATCAGCGACATTTGTAAGCTCACGAAACGCTAAATTTACAGCACCCTCGATATTTTCTGAAATTACCAACAGGCACAGATCCGTCGATTATTATTCAATGGTGATCACAGTAGCTGAAAAGAGTCAGCTCAAAGTTTGCGCAATCGGTTCCGACATCCGTAAGACGAATTGCTCTCTTTATTCGTCTGTTCTTCTTCTTCTCTTCACCTCTTTGTGTAATCTGCTGGCTTTTATAGAATCTAGTAGAATCCAATCCATAACTTCCGGTTCTGATGAACTATTTAATGCTTTTGGACGTAACTGACCCTGACACATATATCCATTCTTTAATCCACACATTCTCTCGCAGCCGAACTTCGCTTCACTTGCGGAAAATTGCAGTCAATGCGGTTATTTGCGGTTCTGCAATTGAAATGACATTTTTGTACTATAGGCAGCAACAACTGGCCTAAGGCTCATTGACGATTATCTTTGTATGTCAAAAAAGCATCTTGGTTGGTGAAACCCAGCAACTGCAGCGAATCAACCATGCATTCGAAAATTAAGTTAATTCCTCCCTAGAAACGAGCTGGCGAAACTTTTATGGCTATACAAAGGGTGTGGTGAAATCACGCCGAAAGCCTGCTTAGTGACTACGACTAATCATTAGCCAGCACTTGCGTTATAGTGTGTTGTACTGCTGGTGCTCGATAGCGCTCGTAAACTGTTTGTTTCGTAAAAACGCAAACTGCGATTCCTCCGCTCAGCCGATTCCTCGCGCCTGTCTCACAACATATTTCAGACTCAAGGCCTACTGTCTGGAGTTGAAAGAAACTCCCAGAATAAGTCCTTATTTCGAACCTCTGATTCGAGAAAAATTACCGTTTTATAGCAAGTTATCTTTTGTCGGGACTGAGGGTCTCTTGCAGAGGACCTCTCAGGGAGGACAATAACAGCATTTCTCCCGCGCGAAGAAGCTCAGAACGGGGCATCTTCAGAGAGGACAAAGCTTCAAAGTCTAGAAGATGCTGCACATTTTGACGCTCGCCATGTGCTCGTTATTATTAGTGCTAAGACTCGCCAAATTTCTAAAAGAAATCTTGCAGGCAAGGGATGCTGAGATCATGAGATGTTCATCGTCGTTCGCTAAACTGTCTAGCTTCGGCTTCCAAGGTCACCAGATTCGAGATTTGCGGGGAGTTAGATGACTGGAACGTGGGCAAGTCATCTATGTTATCTTTTTCGAAAACCAAAAGGTCATGCAAATGATACAGAGTAGGTTTAGGAAGCAGCAGAGTTTCTCCAGCGAGGGGTGCTCAAGCTTGAAGATGGCAAAAATAATATACTCGATAAACTATGCTGTATTTGCGGTGTTCGGATATCCTGACTTTTATAGGCGATTGCAGACTAAAATCCTACGAAGAAATCGCTGTAAAGGCAACTGATATTATAAATTGTTTTCAAGCGATGCCATCTTCCACCTATTTCCTCACTCGATGATATACCAGTGAGGCGAAGAAGAATGATTGCGTATGGCTACGGCGCGCTTGATACGTACGTCACACCCCATTGCACGAAATCATCATACTCGATTTGCCAATCTACGCTTCTGATTATCAGCGTTTTCCGTTGACAATTCTTCTCTGACCGTGACTCACTTCTAGAAGATCAGCCATCAGTATGTAAATGGATTTTTCATCTCGGATGTTGTGATTACATCCGTTTAGGGTTTTCTTCATTGTGCTTTGACCCTTCTCCATTTCCTCTCTACGTCAAAGTACTGAGGTTCGGTGCCTTCAATAGCAAACCATTGTTGCGCATTTCATATGTATTCTCCAGGTGTTCAATTCTTCCATCAAAATGACTTCTTGCTTACTCCCACGTATGAAATGTCATCTATGGAATTTAGATGCTTATATATTTCTGTGTGTAACAAGCATAAATCATAAACCTGTATTTTCTTATGCAGGTAGAGATGGAAAGAGACGGAAACCTTTATGACGAGAATTTTTATTGCCGTGAAAACTTCAAAGCAGCAGCAACCGTTGTGCACTCGAATGGCAAATAGCTCTGACAGTAATTTCGGGTGAAGCAACGTGGTTGAACGTATCAGACTAGAAAGTAGTATTGTGCGGAGAGAGTTCCTTCACATTAACATGGGAAATGAAAATATTAGCCTAAAATTTGGAGGAATCTTCTTTCTTTTCTGCATGTTCTCCTTCTGGATGCACAATATTTCTTCATTCATATTTTCTCCGAATTTAATGAAATGCAATCAGTATTCTTTCAATAGTTAAAAAATAAGATTCATGAATATGTGATCTAATTTCTTTTCGGGAATTTGTGACGAAATTAATCAAACCACTTATAAATTTGGGCGTCGATTTGCTATTCTCGAAATTAAGAGAATGTTATATTTTGAATCCAACTGCTTATTGATTGCGAACACCTCATTGTTGAAAACTGTCTCGTCAGCCAACTTTTCTCGACGCTGTGCAAAAAGAAATATTCACATAATGGAAGTGTTTATTACACATTGCGTCACATCTTTTTCTTTTTTGAAAAAGAACGAAAGTAAATGTCGGCTCCATTATTCACGCCCTTTCCCACAATACCTCACATGGTGTATGACATTCGACTGAACAGAATATTTGTGTGACCGACTATTTCAAGTGAATGTGGGGTGCTGTATAAAACCATCGATGCATTAGCTGGATATTTGTCATTTTCAGGCAATACGTGCTATGTCTTCATCAATGTTCTATATGAGCATTGTACATCTGACTCAAGATTGCAATGAACTGGCAAGGCAGGATAGTAGTACAGTCATAACGAATGTCTCGAAATCATGAGAGGGATATAACATGCTCAGAATGGCAGAGGGGCGGGGTGGGTGAGGGGGAGGGAGGGAGGGGAGTATTATGCTGGAGAGGGCAGTTGCTGCCCCAGATAATGTGGTATGCATTGGAGCAGAAAGTACAACAACTTCAATGCACAATCTCTCTTGCAGTCTGCATTAGCCGTTGCTGCCAACAAATCAACCAGAGTTTGCCAGGAGTACAAGATGACTTTAAAAGACTTTTCTCGAGAAAATTGGCGATTTCACTTAATTCATTTCCGTTGATGACGTGAAGCTTTCATTTGCAAATGAAAGAGCAGTCATTGCACAATGACTAGCGGAACAAATTTCAGCAACGTCATCCAATAAAAGTCCGGCACATTGCGTCATGCATGCGCATGAACTGCTCACTAAAAATTCCAGGAAGAGCGGAGAGGGGAGGGGGAAGGGGAGGGGAGGTCGAAAGAGGAGCGGAACGCTACTAGATCAAACAAAGTGGCCAAGAGCCAAGTGAGCTCGGCAGTCATCTAAGGAAAAGAAAGCGAGCTCAAACCATGAAAAAGAAGAAGGCCGATGATTCGCGAAAACATTCCGCTTTTCAACGGTTCAAGTCGAAGTTTTTCTTGATGGATGAGGGAAAGAAGAGTGAGGCTGCATGTCTCGCTTGAGAAAACCGACTTCAGTAGTTCTTTTCTTGAGCCAGCGTCCATATGAGGTCATTTTTCTCGCAGGAGCGTTCAACGTTGCTGTGGACGATCCATAGCAAAAACCCCTCACGAATGAGGCTGAACATCCATGGACTGAGCATTATGGACATCTCCACTCAAGGCTGCTAGACATCACAAGCATCCACAGACGAGAGTCTTCCAACACAGTGCATTCCCCATTGGTCATCTGATCTTAGAATAGCACGCTTTGGCCCCTCCTCTTATTGAATAGTTAATTCTGCTGTGTTTTACTTCCAACCATTATGACAACTATTTCCTATCTTCTTGAGACAGTGGCCGAGAAGGACCCATCCAGTCTTACTAGTGGTTCCCAAATCGCCCGTAACCCCTGCATATTAGGTCGGCATGAAGTCTTCTTTTCAGTTCTTAAGTCAGTTCGTTGCACAAAAGAATTTCACTCCCAAATATTTGGAAGTGGAGACCGATTGGTGCAAAATTGTGCTCGGGATTTTAACGAAAATATCATCGATGTTACTTTCGTTGTCTGTGAGTCGTAGTGAGATATGCGCGCATACACAAGTATGACGTGTTATCATGGCTTTTGCAACGGAAGAGAAGGAAACATTTCATATGCAGCTGAGGTTGTTGCAGCACATCGGTGTGTATGCATGTTTGCGCGAATTCGTACTTCCTTAATGAGGAAGTTCTTCGCCCTATAAAGTGCAGAGTCGTGGCAGTCGACTTGAATACATCATTTGTTCGCTGCAGGCATTTTATGATGTTTCCTACGGTGAGACCCAAGCACAAGCGATAAGGTCTGCATTGAGCACTCTTCATTTTTGTCTGTTTCTAAGCTCGTTTTAACATTGTGCTCGAGTGTTCAGATGTCAACAAACTCGCCGAAAATTTGCATTTTCTATGTTCAAGCAAGATGGCGCACATCTAAGTCTTAACTTCTGTGCTCATCAAAAATCGAATACGAAAATAATTCTCTCCACTGCATATTTGTCCTAATGCCAGATCATGTTTCCACTCATTTCCGCAACCCATTGAAATCTTCTTACGTTAACAGGTGTGTTTGGAGACTTGTTTCGGAGTATAGGCACGATGGAACAGCACCTTTGTTTGTTTGGATTCCGCTGTGCATCGATAAGTGAAACAGCTATCAAGCATTCTGCCTTAAAAATAAACAGATTACTTGTTCAAAAATGGTTTGCAACGCTAGATCAAGCTTCATAAAAGTCTTTTCTAGTTCATGCGATTAACAAAAAAAATTCATTCGATTTATGCGCACTCTCGCATTTCACGTTGCTGTTTATTGGAGCACCACCTGTGTTCGTATGGGAACATAAATGCGTGCTTGGCAATTTCAATTTCGAGAATCATCGCCGCTAGATTTCACTGAGTCTGGTCAGAATAATTTATGCCACAGTATGCCCCACATTTCCGTTCGGATTTTCCGCCATAACGATTTTTTGCCTCACCGCCTGAGAAACAACCAGCTCTTCAATATTCATGAAATTTGAAACGTGCACTTCGGCAGGTGAATTCTGAAGAAAAAAATGCTTGGAAAGATGGATATTTGCATAAGCAAGTTATTGAGATGAGACAAGCGAATGAATTATTGCCTGCTACTCCACTTTTTATATATTGACCCATATTGTTCGCTAATTATAAGAGCAATGGTAGAAAAGCGCGCAGTCCGTTGCTCCATCGCGATACATTTTTCCGCTTGTTTTCTCGAGTGACCAGCAACGAATGCTGAAGCTTGCTTGCTGAGTTTGTCTGATATCGCCCGCAGAGCAATGCTTTGAGATTCATTTGCTCGCACCTCAGTTATGATCAGTTTTTCTCTCCATCAACGTTGTCCTGTTAAGTTTCTTCAACATGATTATCCAAATGATCCACATGATAAAGGTTGTTTATGACGTCAGTATGTTTATCTTTATCACATTTTTATCATCTGAGTAGACAATCGATCAACTAGTCTGTCGGCCCGGTGTGATGGCGCATAATCAAGGAAGCACATTTTTTTGCGAGCGAATTTAAAGAGATTTCTGCTTTCATCGCTTTACAAGGAAGCCTATGCCCTAAGATTTTGATGATTATGCCTAGCGAGGAACGATGAGCGAAATATTTCTCAATGGAATCGAATATTTACCATAGTGCTGTTAAGGTGAGAGGATTTTGTTCGGTAATAGTAAGCGTCACTGCGAGTAATGTTTTTCGATGCGAATTTCGATGATGTGAGGAGCAAATCATTTAGTATATGCAATATCAGTGATTCTCATTACTTGAAGTGACTCTCAAATGCAATTGATTTCATTCCGTAAACCATGACAATTAACATTTCACAGAGGTTTTATGGTGCTAGTTTTTGTCATCGAAGATGACTTCTTTGATCAGTGCGGAAATTCGCTCATTTCCGTTTGAAATTCCAAATGAAGAACAGCTCACACTCTGATGCAGACGTTGTTTAGGGGATGAATTCTTGCCAAACTGTCTGAGCGGCATGACCGAATTTTTTGTTAGATTACGTGATTGCTGAAATTATCCTCAGTTGGAGCTGTGGAAAATGCGCAGTGGATCAGGGCACTCATAAATGAATATCCTATTCGCTGCATATTTCGAAAAAATTTTGCGGACGCTAACTGTTGAGTTGCCAACGTTTTGCTTCTTTATGCGTACAGGTGTTCCGTCTTACCTGCGTTCTGCGAAAGCGTAACTCTGAGCAGCATCTTTGACATATTTTCTCACCTGATTGATCCCCTTCTAACTCCAACTACTACACTGAGAAGTATGTAGAGAACGTTTAATGCGTACTGCTCCAGAAATTCCATTTCTCTCTTCGTGGCGTCTTCATGAACACCTCTTCACCTCTATTCATTGCCTTATAGACTTGAAATGCTAAATGCCTTCTTTTGTTGTTATTTATCCGCAGATTTTTTCACTTTATTTAGCATAAAGGCTTTTTTGATGTGTTTTATGTGTCCCAAATCTAATTTTTTGCCTTCTATGAACCCAAAACTAATTTCATTATTCACGTTTTCCTAGTCTGGTCGACTTATCATTTTCCATTTGACGAAAGCATATTACGTCTAAACTATGCACTCTTCCGTTCTCGCGTTAAGTCTGTCTGAGGTTTTGATAAGTATCCAAACAAGGAAAACCCTTATGCCTAATCGTTATTGGCTGTGAGTTGTGACTTTCACACATTTATAAATTTGTGCATGTTCTCATCTCTGCGTTTTCCGCATTGCTTCAACCAAGTTATTTCCCGGTGCCTATTTCCTGATGCACATGCACGCCTATGTGTCTTTATGTCTTTTCAGCAGTCCGACTCTGCACCCACTGATGCTCCGATGGTGCAAATTGAAAAGTCAATCTTCATGGCTGTTGATCTGCAATGTCCAGATTCTTTGCAGTTGTTCGTTCTTCCTATAAGTTATAAATTGTTGTATGTGTTCATTTGGAGATGAAGCAGCCGAGGCACTGTTCCAGTGCCTCTCAAACTTCTCGTGCCCTTTGAGTAATGAGCAGAATTCCAAGAAGCACGTGTCATGCTACCCCATGCCATGCGTTGGTATCTATTATGCGTCGTCTGAGCCTGGGCTGGATCTACATGAAAAAGAATATGGATAGAGAATTCATTTTCGCTTGTTGAAAATAAATTCAATTGAGTTGTTATTTATTGCATCGGCAATATGTATCTTTTGCGTGCATCATGCAAACTCAAAACCTAAAACATCAATACCAAGCCGCAGTTTGCAGATAATCAGATGTAATTGCTTATCAGATGATCATCATTGGGCATTCACACTATTCGTTTGGGCGTATTCAAGAAAGCGCCGTTTTTGATTCTCTCCAACTCCTTCTTGGTGTTGGATCATTCTTCATTGCAGTTCTTGTTACTAGAAGCGTTCGATTTCTGCCACAAGAGCTCTGTTCTAGATTTTAGTGAACTGCTACTAAGAACTGTCCTTGAGTCAATTTTGCTTTCTTTGCTGTCTTGCACGACGTGATTGCAGAATGAATGGATAAGATCCTATTTAACTAAATTGTGAATTATCCAACCAGCTTAATTGATCATCTCTATCGTAATCAATGCTAGTTGATAGGAGAGAGTATTCATCAAGACATTAGTGCAGGCAATCAAAAGATGAGCGATGTTTGGTTCGATGCGTAAAAGGGATTATAAAATATCCTGCAGTAACACTTCACGACCATTTTCACGTTTCGTCGTGGATCTGCACTGACCTTGCCTGAACTTCAGCTTTCACGATGTTATTAATGACAATGTTTTCCTGACCAACACTACCTAGATGGGTCATGCTTAATTCTGCAACTGTCTTCGTCTTCCGTACTGTGGAATCGATAAGAACGACACCAGTGTGAAAGCTGTAAATCATCAAGGTAGATTACTGCCTTGATTTCCGGTATGAACGCTTTGAGGTCCATCAAGACGACGACAAATGGAAGTGATAGAAGAGCATTACCTCTGTGGCGCAAAATTGTATACAACAAAACCCAGCGAAATACCACTTGCTCGTTTAGTTGTCTGAAGTTTTGAACATAAAGTTTGCAGCAGATGCTTCATTGCTATGTCAGAGTTCATTTCGGATATAAGCTTTTACAATAGCAGTATTCATTTAATCATATTCCAAGCACTGACAAATCCCCAATGTGAATAACGCTATTAATGAACAACTCTTTCAGCAGAAACCGCGTTGAAAGTAAGTTACTGCCATGGATCAAGTATATTTCCAAATATATTGTCTAAAAATATATTGTCTAAAAAGTGTTGACAAGCCAGACAAAAGTGTGGTTGGTCTATAGGTCGATGGATTAATGTATTTGCAAAGTGGAAGAATTTTGTCTCCATTCCATATTCGGATTAATGCCTGCTAAGGTAGTTCGATTAAACACGGAACACAATTTCAGATCAAGGATTAGTTTTTGAGTTCTAAATATCAGTTGTCGAGGACTGCAAAGGTAATTGAGGGAAGGCTTCTACCTTGTAGAGGGAGGGGAGGGGGGGGGGTGGAGTGGGGAGTGGAGCGAAATGGGCCATAAAAGATCAGAGACAAAGTATTGCATACGACCTGGGACGAAAGATGATGCATTTGCGCATACATATAAACGACGCTCAGCTGCCTTCAATACCTCTCCTGCTCACGATAAATCACCAACTACCGGAAATAAATGGCTTTGGCATAATAACTGAAGAATCAGCCAAATATGTAATATTCGCGCACTTCTATTCTACCTTGAACATTGCTATAATCCCCTTCTTCGGTATTCAGGGCTGATTTCGGTTGTCAGAGATCATTGAGGAAACGTTCTTAACACAGCCGTGGTAACTGAAATTTCCGAGTACCGGAAGGAGTTCGATAACAAATTTCCGTCTCGCTTTGCTAGATTTAGCTCACTGGTTGAGAGCAAGTCCATCTCACTGATGACAGTTTTCCCAGCGTAAAAGTAATGGTTGAAAAATGCATGTGCTCAGTCAAGGTGTTGCTATAATTGGAGATATGGTCGCGTTATTAGGAGATCTTGAGGAGCAGGATCAACGTTTCCGTCAGCTCCGATGACTGCAAGTGAACACTGCTGTCTCCCTCACCCAGCCACCCATCATATCTCTGACTCATTCTCTTGCATATCAATATCTACGATGAAATGGGCTTCATCATCCAGGTATAGCTCATAACAAAAATCGCTTTGGATATGCACTCTTGCAATGAACCCTTCGGAATTTGACGCATAAACTATTCGTTGCACAATTTGGCACGTGTTGGATAATTCAAGAAAGCTGGAAAATGCTCATAATTGGAGGTTGAAAACGGAGAGAATGAATGAGAGGAAAGGGTGGTTGTGATATATGTCAGTGACTATACATCCAATATTCATTTTCCTTCAGAGTACAGCCAAAAAATCTCATATGAAATGTACACGTGATTATAATCGCATTCTGCAACTATAACCAAATGTTGCTACTCTTCGACAAATTAGACGATATACGGCAAACGTAGGCAATGCCACGGCTGGCCACAATGATTTCTGTTAAAAAGCGTTTCAGCTCTCGTATCATTTTCGTTCTGCACGGAGTGCCTTTCATTTCGTTCGAACATGTGGTAATTTTGCTATCATTTTGATGTAGGGAGGAGAAAGGCATTCCAGATAGCAAAGGGTGGGAATAACAGGTCACAGTTGCGCTGTGAAATCAGCCTGATGTGCTAAAACTAATGATGTCATCACTCCAAGAGGTGTTATGCTTTTTGCACCGCTTTTGTACTGATGTCAGGCAAGGTGTAGTACTATGCCAAAATCGAACGAGCAAATAAACTGTAAGTGTGGCGCAGCCTGATGGCAGAAGAATAATATGACGTTCCTTTTTTAAAAAAGTTCAAGTACATCGTACCGTTATTTCGCAATACATGCTACTAGGAAAAACGTACATTCTTTCACTGCATATTCTAATGCACTTCCCCAGTTTCCACTTTGAGAATTCGGTCTCGAAATGTCATTGCCGTTTGTTGTAGGAGGCAAAGTATTCACTCCACAACTTGGGGCCAGATTTTGTATTTTCCATATCAGCGAATTTAATAATGGTCAGCTACTGTCTTACGTTTTCAGATTTGTTTTCCACATGTTTCAGTGCATATTTGAAGAGAGCATCTTCTTTTCGCGTCGTTGTTTGTGGAAGATTTATGAGAGATTATTGCATAATCGATCCTTTTAAGTGCAAGCAAATGAATCTGTCATTTATGGCGATATTTAACGAGAACGCGTAAAGGATCAGCCTTAGTGGCCTCAGCTCGTCAACATATACATCCACTGCGCCCTTGATGGAGAACATGATGATTAATTCAGGAGCTTATTTCGATTAGTCTTGTATTCTTTCCAGTCAGTTAGTTATACCATCCTTTAACAGCTTTCGTTGACTCTACTCAGGTGAATTCACCCATCTCATTCACGCTTGTCAGGAAAATGTGCAATATTGCTACTGTAATTTTGAGGGTAAAAAACATTGATTAATATTGTAAGAATCTAGAATTGGCAATGTTGGCATAGTACATTAGGTGTTTGAAGAGATGGTAGAATTATAATATCAATCATTTTCAGCGAAGTAGTACAGATGCAGTAATATACTGAAAAATTCGATGCATTGGGGTCATTGCTAATCAAGTCTGTGGGCTCGACATGTTTCAAGAAGCCGATAATTTTCTCAAAATGTTCCTGTTTGCTTTGCTAATCTCAGCTTTACAGCCCGCTGGAGATAGAAATGGCTAGTTATGCATTGGCACGGAACATCTACAGTTGGTTCAGTTTGGAGTTCACTCCTACCATAGTGTCAGAATGAATTTGCATTGGCTATTTATTTGGCAAATTGGCGACTCTGTAGAAGGTATATGGGTCTTAATGTTCGCCGAACCTTAATGCCAGCAACGTGACTACTTATATTTGAGTGTCTTTTGCGTATGCTTCTCTGCGTTGCAGCTGCAATGTGCAACTCACAAATGTAGGATGTGAAATTTGGTGATCTAGTTCTCCAGATTCTTTAAAATTTGAATGGCTTGCTTTCAGTGCATTTGTCGACTGTGGCATTAATGATAGTTTTGGCATGTAGTTCCTGTTTGGAGTTGACACAAATGCGGGTAATTGAATCATTTTGATGAATTTTGTGCAATTACTTAGTTATGCTGGAAAGTGGCTGTAACTATTTTCGCACATTTTTTCACACTTTGCATGTTCGCTTTTTCGCATAGCTATTCTAATGTGGTCAACTCAGAAAAGAGTCAGATGCATAATCTTGCACGACATTTCCCAGATTTTGAGGTTCCTTGACATCATCGGTCTGTGTTGCTTTTCGCCCAGTGGTAGGTTTTTTGCATAATTAGATCGTATTGGTCTAATCGAGGGTGATTGAGCGAAGCGAATTTCTCCATCCGATAGCGGCACCCTTCGTTCTGGATCCCCTGCATTCCGGATTTCCTGTAGAAGTATTTTATACCTGGTGAACTATATTTTTTAGTTGTTAAAATCAAGGTCATATGCCACTCTCAGTCGGCATTTGAAAGAATATATCTCTATTCCTATTTCTCGCTTAGAATATCAAGGAATATATATCTTATTTCAGTGTACTGACACTTTAAGAATGTGTTTCAAACGTCTCTTACCATTTCCGTTTTCTTCTTGTCAAATTTCAGTGTCGAATTTTGGGAATTTCCCCTCGATTCTACTTAAACGGCTTTGCAGAAATCGGTTGAGGTGATTACACTGGAGCAGAGCTGTCTTTTCTTTTCATTTCGGAGAAGATGTTGTTGTGGGGAACGTTCTGTGATTGGAAAGTTTGATGTTTTCATCTCCAGCGGTGTTAATCTCCCAAATGTATCAAAATGAAAGTGCATAATCCCCGGCCTGCACGGTCTGAGAAGGTCACACCTTCGCGCAACGCAAATTAATTCTTCATAGCAGATTTTTTCGGATAGTTGACGATATAATGGAAAATAGTCGTGGCCGCTCGCCATTCTCCAAACTTCCTTGCTCAACACATGCCAGGCAGCTTAATCACCGTGACCATTTTCTTTAATTGAAGATATTTAGCAGTTATCGCGTTTGTTATTTGCATTGAACACGCCATTATGAATATAGCCACTTATAAGTTCCTCATTTGTTTCTTCAGTGATCATCAGCAGAAAGCTTCAGCTCTTTTCTGCTAAAACTACAATATTTCCCTTCCTTATTAGTTGTTGTGAACGAATTTCATGAGAAAACCGTATTGTTTGAGAAATGAAAAGTGAATGAAAGCATTTGAGCCATAACGTCTAGTACCCAAGAAATCGACATCGAACTTGGGTATATTTGGAAAATATGGTTTATTCATTCCACAGGGCTATTTAAAAGGAATTTAGGCCACAATCGAGTGTGTATGATGCATGATGTGTGTTGCTTAGGTCATTCGGTTCCCGAAAAGTGCTTGAGGAGTATGTCTTGAACGCAGAATTTGATTTGCGTAGATTTGATATATATATATATATATATATATATATATATATATATATCGAAAAATCCAAAAGAGATTTCGCCACCACCCGATATTTTGAAGCGAAAATTAATTTGGCAGTAATCTCTCAAAGATTGTATGATTTCTTAAAATCGTTGCATTTTCGAGTGATATTAATGTACTCAAAATATGAAAATCTGAGTACATCAACGAACTCATTTATCGATAGTACGACTTTGCGATCATGCTGTTACCAAAGCTAACTTGTAGATAGTTGATTCTATGCCGGTCTGCTTTAGATTCTCTGGAATAATGTCAGCCCATCATCATTGAGGATTCATAAACGTTCTGTTCATTGCTAATGTTCCTAACAAACTTTTCTCCTGCAATAGTATTGTAGAAAGTGCTGTCAGAAGAACGTATGTGACAATTTCTTCAAATAAAACAATCTGTTTCATAGACCATTCCCAAAAAATTAATAATCGACCATTCATTCTCAAATTATCAAATAGCATTCACAGCAGCTAAGAAAAAGTTTTCACCATTTGCTGTTTCCTTCAAATTTCTGCCTGCAAACAATGTGCTACAATATCAACAGAGTGAAATGGAGAAATGCAGCAATTTACAGCCTGCACCTTAGGTTTTCTCTTGTAACCTAAGTCACATGAGAAAAAACAACCATAGACAACGAACAGACGGAACAATTGTCAAGTAATCCAACCGGTGTTGGTATTGCGAATTATGTACTGGACGCTTTAAGCAACGTCAATAAATTCGTTGACGGTATCTGAAATGTTCGGTCGATTTCTTTTAATGCTGTTCATTATGAAGCGCTCTTATTTCTTCAAAATGTGAGCGGGAATATGAACATGATTGATTTGAATATCAATAAAAATATGATTAAAGATATAAATATTGAGTTAAACAATTTATTCAGCAAATTTACACATGATGTGGGATTTCATTCGGCGTTTATTTGAGTGCAATGAAAAAAGTTTCAGCGTCTATCAATATGTTCAAAGAATATTCGTTGGAATTCGTTTATCCTCGTTCAAATAAACTCATTTAAACATTTCCGAGATGAGGGAATTTATAAGAATACCAGAATAAATGAACATTTGTTGCGATTAGTGGGTCGTGTTGACAATAGAGGATTAAAGTGAAGAAGATGGGTATAAACTGTTATAAAACAGGATTATTATTGCACAATGGCACGTATCCTTGAGTCGACCGCTCTTAAGACGCTTCACTCAGCGAATTAAAGCGAATGATGGGTTCATTTCACTTTCGTTCTTGAGTCCACTTCGTATTTATTAGGCACATATTGTTTTCGATCGATCACTTCCACTGATCGTAGAACCGACATTACGAATAAATAAATAAATAAATATCTGTCGATCGGTTGCATATTTTTTGCACGAGAGATCGTAATAGACAGAACCTGATTTTCTGCTGATTCTGCGCTCAGTCGTGGGACATGCAAAGGCCACAAATGGCTTTTTGAGGGCACATAAAACAATGAATAAAGAGTTGACGTGAATAAGAGACAACTCGTTCTCCCATACTCTCAAAATATCCTCATGAAGCTGAATGAAAGGTGTGCAACGCTTCTAATTCAAAAATATTGCAAACATTCAGCAATAGTCACTTTATGGAAGGGCGAATAAACAACGTTTCTAGAAGGCAAATAAACACAGAGAATGAATTGAGTCACTTAGTGAAACGAAGATATACTGAGACAATGAAGGTGCAAAAATTGTGGCACTGTTCTCAGCAATAGCTGAGGATCACACTGAAAAGTTATACAATCGACATTTATAGGATTTTTTTGAATGGCTTTTTTAAAAATAACGATTCGAAGTCCATCTCCTCTGATTCCATGCAGCTTCGCAATATGCTCAAACTGAGGTTGACGTCTCTTTCATCACTGCTAGTACTTCAGCTCAGAAATAATGAAGGACCTCTAGCATCCCTTCTACCGGCTGAGCAGCGAAAATCTGCAGTGTGCAGCAGTTATTTACTCACTTTAACATGTCCGAGCTGAAAAACAGAAGTATGTGAGCATGAGCGGCTAGCACCGAAACCTTTTGAAAGTTATAATTGAGGCAAGTAGTCATTTGGTACTTGAAAGCAGCAGTAGTGTGTTGAATGGTACGACTCAAAAACAGAAGAAAAGCTGAAAGGGAGCATTCGTTAAGGATATCGGAGGGGGGGGGGGGGGGGAGGGGGGGGGGG
>JAARMF010000130.1:85034-101373 GCA_022844705.1 Toxascaris leonina | reverse complement strand
ATATATATATATATGTATATATATATATATATATATATACGCGCTCTATGAACGAACGTTCGTTTGCTTGATTTTCGGTGATCTGCTTCAGTACAATGCTTAAATGTAGAGTGCTCTTTCAACTTCAGCGTCACTGCAATAGCTCTGTTGGTTTCAAACCTCTTTTTCCGGTGACCTATTCCTCAAAATAAACTTCCACGAGTGGCAGTTCTCACAGCCTGAATACTTGAATTGACATTGCACATATAACGCTCCATATTTGTCAGAGCCTATATTCTGCCTATGGCACTTTGTCATATAAGAGATATTGCTCTCATACACTCTTAATGCCTTACAGCATCCGCTGTTATCATTACACTATTTCAGCAGGGTCAGAAAGCGCCTTCTATCGAAAATGAATCAAAGCGGCTTTCTACAGAGCGTGAAAAAGTGGTGCGCAAAAAATGCTCTTCTTCCATCCGTAAAAGGCTTCGTCCGTTTGCTGTTCCTTGTAAGTGATTCAATAACCTCCAAAGAAATTTAATTTTTTCGCAAGCTGGAACAAACGACATATCTGTCTTGTTAAAGTCCGGCTCTGAATTACTCACTTTCGCTGGCCATACTTAAAGTTTGTGCACTGTAAGCTGAATTAGGCCGAATATCCATAAGCAAGGACCTCGCTGAAAAAACCCCCTTTCTTCATTTAACCTCTGTTTTCGACATTCAGAGAGGAAGACGGCAGCAAGCTCAGATTTCCTCAGTACCATCCGGAAGGTACCCAGTTCAATGATTCAGGTACAAACAGGATACCATTACATAGATAGCATTCCACGCTGACGACAAGCTCAGTGTAGGATTGCATAAAATTGTTCGTTTCACCGGTTCGTTTATCTTCTCGAATGTTCTTGGACATAATTCGCTAACGAAACAGTTTGCAAGCAGTGAGGCTACCGCAGTCCTGACCAAATTCTTAACAAGCAAATGTACTGAAGCAAGAGGTTTGTTTACTGCCTCGCGCGGCAATTGGTCAATAAGAAGAAGACGCTTGCAACAGTATGTCATTTGCCCGGCCAAGCCAAACTCTTGCAACGAGATGCTTAGCTGAATTAGCCAGATTGTCAGTGGAAGGATTACTAATCCACTGGGGCCTAGCACTAAGCTTGTACTTTGATGTGTTGAACGAAGAGAGTGCACAATTCTAGTCATTACTATCCGCCACGAGTGAACATTGCCGCAATGGGAGTAAAACTTTGCACTCGATGATCCCATTAATAACGCATCGAGTAAAATCTCTTTTGATTTGTACATTTTATCTGAAGATGCAGAATTTTGCTGAGAATCTGCACTTGCTTCGAGATGCTATATCGAAAATCCTTTGTTGGAATCGCTGCAGCGTGGAGAAGCAAATTCAATAAAAACGCAATTCGGATGTAATGAGTTCGAAGCCGAATGTCTATCTTCGAATTTTTATATGAAATTCAATACACTTTATTATATTCTGATATGGAGTTCACTAGATCACTGCATTTTGAATGATTTATCCAGTGCACTGATGTAGGATTTGGTTAGCACTCACTTCCGTTTCGTGCGAAAAAAAGCACATCATACCATTGTGCCATAAATGATCGTTGTCAGTTTATCTCCAATGTACCTTCACACATATTAAAGATATGATATTCGTGCACGCGCAATGAATTGTAACGATGGACGATGTACCTGCTTTGTGTTCAAACACGTGCCACTTCATATCTTCTCTTAAAGAACTGAACGTTGTGAATGAACAAAGAAACATCACCTCGTGGAGCCACCTTTTGTTTATCGCCTAAACTGGAGGACATCAACCAAATGTTTCCGATGGAAAATGCTATTGCCATTGAAAATAGCAAAATAGCGCTGAATCCACGCAAATGTCTAGCTTGAACTGCACCGGAACGGGCATGTTGCAATGCCGTCGTGGTTATCGCTCAAGCATGAGTCCTGCGTTCTCTCGTTTAGCTATGCATTTTGCGTCATAGGTGCAGGCATGGAGCCATTTTTTGTCTAGTCAAATCAGGTTGAATGTCCTGACGATTCAGCATAACTGTTGTGTTGTTTGACAAACTGCTGTAAAAGAACCACAAACCGAAAAATCATGCGTGTTTCTACGATATGAAATAATTGTTCGAGCCCTCATAAAAAAAAAAACGCTTCAGAGTGCCTGTGATCAGATCGCTGAATAAACTTTCTCCTGCAGATTCATCGCTGTGCTTTCTGGAGTATCCAATTGGAATTACGAGGTGCACAAGCGCGTACATTAAAAAAATTATGTTGCCATAACTTGGTGTTGAGAAAACTAGCGAAGGGGCGCACAAAAAAAAAAAAAAACAATTTTTGAGTATTTAGACGGCAACACCCGATAGTGGCATTTCTTGTATCGCCGCTTTGAACCGACACATTTCGGTCTTTCATCACCTTGATACAATTATTGCGATGGTATAGTTAGTTGTGCTCAACACTCATTAAAATGCGTAATTTCATCGAGAATCAACCTTTCCATTACCCTTTATCAACGTTTCGTTCATATGAATCGAATGCCTACTCATGATGTGCTGTTTCAGCTCTTGTGATTTTGTGTTCGTTCGCATTAAACTTTTCCGTATTTTTCGAATTCACTGTCAGTCGATGCTTCAATATGGACCGTAATACCATTTCAACACATCTGAAACCAACTGACCTACGAAACAGCAGAACAGTTTGTTTCTTTTTTCAATTTGTATTATCAGTTCCAATCGATCGTTTATTTCCATATGAAGGATCTCTGTAAATTGCTGATAAAAATAAGTGGCATAGAGAATTAATGTGTTGCATCATTAGTCCAATTAAATTCAGCCTTGAAGTTGAGGTAATCTTCAAAGTTTTCAGAGATGAAGTCTAAATAATTTATGATGTTCCGATTTCGAGCTGCAAATTGGGAGTTATCAGCTGGAGTGAGCAAACAAAAGTTTGTCAGTAAAATCAGAGTCTCAGAAACAGAAACGATAATCCTTCAAACTACAGCTCGCATATGCTAGCGGCAGTAACTGCTCAGTATTCTTTACTTATGAAGTTCCTTTGGGCGACAGTGATGAGAAAGTAGTGAAAACCTGAGTGTTTTGAGATGGTATAAAAAACAGAAATAATAGAAGAACATTGTATTCGTTTAAATAGAGTATTTCTCTTCATTCGAAAATTTTCTTGAGTTCTCGCAAAAATAGAGATCAATCTTAAATTTAGGGTCTCCTTGAGAGACTTGAAACAATAGAAGAATATTTTCGTAGTAATAAACCGTGAATATCATCATGGAAGACGAAGACCATTCTTGAAAATTCTTGAACTTTCCTTAGTTTAAAAAAGGAGATTGTTCAAACTTTGCACTTTTTTTGCGAGAACAAGGAGCATTCTGGAATATTTTGGACACCTTCTAGAGAGTGAAACTGCAAAGGAGCGTTCGTCAACTGCCAGCCAAATTCATCGTTTGGATTCATAAAAAATAATTCAGCCAGAATATTAGACGCCGTTCAGAACCACTAGCAACATTTTCATGGACGTCTAGGTGCGCATATACATATGTGCTGAAATGTCGTAAATTTAATAGAAAATCATGGTAACCTGCTAAGTAAAGTAAATGACAATAAGAGGTCACTGAGACAAGAGCAATTTATGAGATAAATAAAAATATAGATATGGCACCTTCAGGGTAATTATCGTAGGTTGAATTAGTACAATACGGTAAAGTGCTCTTTCCTTAACGTGACTTTTATTATTGCACGGGAGACAAGAGCTACCGAAATATTATGCACGAGCCGATGTTCTTTTTGCAGTACAATGGATACCGTGCGGTGGTTATGATGGTGAGTCAGACTATAGCACCCATATCGTTGATTACTCTGTTGACGATGGTCACTGAGTATCGCGTCTATCAAAGTATGCAGCAGCGCAGAAGGTTCGTTCATTCGAATGTAACTTTCTTGCTGATAGCTGATTAGCCATTAGAAAAGCGCATTGTTTTTCGAGGAACTGCAGCTTACCTGATAGACTTTCGGAATCCTAAGAAAACATGTATATTTCTTGTATGCAAAGCTGCTGCATTTTGAGGCATCTATTGCAATTATTTGTCTTGGTACGTTCGCAACAAAGGGTTATAAATTCACTGCAAAGATGCCCAAGTCAATTTTACGCCTAGAGAGTTCGGAGAACGTTGAATTTTCCGAAGGGGCCCGTATACAACTGGAAATTCTGAGTCCACAGTTTCTCAAGAACGCATGATGCAGCAGTCGAGCAGCCACATGCAGAAAGTGCTCATACATACGAAAATAGCCTTTACTAGAAATTTTAGTTACTTGTCAAAGAGCCATATTTTGAGGTTTAGACGAGCCAACTGCTTCAAGTTGTGTTTTTTCATTACCGCATTCAGTAATCAGAGCACTCGTCGTATGCAAGCACTCTGACATTGCAATGAAACATTTCCGTTCGCATTTTGCGATTAGAAGAACCTTTATCAATTGTTGGATAATTGCATAAGAAAAGAAACATGTCTTCTTACTTCCACCTCTCTCCTTACTGCCTTCCTCATTTCCTCATCAGAAGTGGTTATTTTGCAGACTATTCGAAAATCAACAGCGCTTACGGTCGGTTTTGATTTGTGATGAGCTCAAAGAGACGGTCTCACGTACGGTGTCCATTTTTATCGCTGTAAAATTTATCATTTTAAGGTGAGAGTGAATTGCTTACGAATATCGACGAACAATCGTTCAAGCTTGTTCTCGCGTTTCAATGCGTATGAAGGCTCTTTGCAGCAGTTAATCTTCCGTCTAAAAAATCGCACAATGATAAAGCTTCCTTGAAATCTCCATAGCTCTGTTTCCTGCTCGTGACAATTTTAGTTTGATGGAATTCGTCACTCTATCCTCCGCTTCTTTTGAACAAGAGAGTTGATGTATCTTGCAGGAATCTTAACTGCCCCGCCGGGATCACATATAATCGCGTACATATAAAGGATATATGAATTCTGCTGTGTTACTTCACTAGGCAACAGCGGCCATTGTGAACGTCCAGTCTGCTTTTACTCCTCATATCGTGCATCATGCATGCGCTTTCCTTGTATATGAGGGGTACTGCTTCCCACCTATCTGTCATGGTCTCCATCTGTATGTGGGAAGTGATTTGCTCCTATAAATGAAGGTTTTTACTCAGTTTACCAATCTTCGATGCTAGTCGAATATGTGTGAGGAAGTACCTTATAGCATTATCTTACTATGCGTATTGTGACCGAGTTTCCTGAGCAAGCCAACCTGCGACCGGGACAGCAGGAGCACAGTGATTGAGAATTCTAGACGAGGAAAAAAAGCGAATGTTTTAGCCCACTTACATATATGATCCCGCAGCTGCGCCGTTGCGTATTTCTGTGAAAAGCACAATGACTCCAAGTTGCTTGTGTACGAGGACAACGATCTTAGTGGTGAGGAAAGGAGAGAGTTGTTGCTGAGATTTTTGGATGTTTTTCTTTTTTGCAGATTATTTTCAAAGTGGTGCTAGAAACTGTTCACTTTCTTGGATCACTTGTTTTGTGCGAAGGCACTGAAAGTTTATAACGAAAGACGGCTGGTTTCGGCTATCATCCGATTTGGAAAGTCTGTGCAAATTCAAGTGGCCCAATTATTTGCGCATTACGTTAGCAATTAGCCGAAGTGGCTGCTTTATTGCGAAGACTGAGATTGGCCTCTTGTTATTAACGGCCCGGCTTTTTTCTTGGCATAAAGTGCAGCGAGTCACAACTGGATTATTACTCAAATTTGGGAATCAGAGCGGCGATCGCCCCTCTTGAAACTCGTTGTGCGATAAAGAAGAATTGTTACGGAAGGAGCTGATGTATGTTCTTCCTTACGATCTCAAGAAATTTTGCTCGAAGGGAGAGGATTTCATAACTCTTTATCCAGTATGCAGTTGAATTCTTAGTGAAAATAGTCTGGAAGCTGTTTCCTGCAAAATCTGCTCAGTTGCAATATCTCGTTGTACACAACTGAGAGATGGATGGGGACAGCAGTACGTTCTGCCTGTCTGAAAGCTGCACAGGAAATGGGAGCAGTTATGATCGAACATGAAAAAACACGCGAAATAGAGACGACGAAAGCCTTATAAAATCAGAGATGACGCATGCAGTAAAGTGCTTTCTGGCTAAACGTCAAGCTGTTTGCTCATCAACAGGCATAGGGATACCGAAGAAGGAGGAAGAGTGTTTGATCCAATAAGGAAATTCGGCCACTCAGATCACATTGTTTTTACACTTCTCCGCAGTTTATACCATTTGTTTTACTCCAGCCTTCGTTTCATTTCGTCATAGGCGTAGGCATGACCTTTAAATGCCGGCTGTATCGCTTCATACATGCCGTAATATCTGAGGCAGTTGTATTTGATTCTACCTAGTCTTCAATATTTTATTCAGCTCTGATGACTTCTGTGTCAGTGATCAGTGCAAGCCTCCTGCTGTTTGGAATTCATGATTTGTAATCATTCGCTGCAGATATCACAAATGTGATCGCTGGATTTCTTTTTACCGCTCCATTCTTTTAAGGCACTCAATACTTTCTCCATTGCCTGCATCAATAAGTGAAAGAGATTACTAGGCAAATAGACATGCCAAGCAAAACAGTGATGTAGACTCGAGAACAGTACTGTCGTAATGAAAACTGAAACCATTTAGTTGCACTTGACTACGTTTCGTAGTCAAAGAAGCAAAGAAAGTTTTTTCTCTAAAATCTCAGTTTATCTTGATGTGAACGATACTGCAAGAGGGAATTCCATCTTCGTTTTTCTTCAAAGTGGCAACAGATGGAAGATGCTTGAGAGTGACTTGTTTTGCATTAGATACCCAAATATCAGAAGACATTTGAGGAGAAGCTGCGATGCATATGGCAATTACTTTTGAAAGTCAAAATAAATTGTTAGCAGCGGCTAAGCTGAATTAACCTCCCCAGAATCTTAATCTCCTCTTTGCTTTACCCAAATTGGAAATGCGATGACTCTATGAAAGCAATATTTTGAAATGAGCTTTGTTATGCGCAGTGGCCGCTATTAACTTCCTGAATTTTTGTTTCATTTTTTAGTAGCAGTAAACATCTTTATTTACATTATTTATTTGGTTTCAGTGGATCAGATTGCAGGAGTTTACCGCTTTTCTTCGACTTATATGAAATCGTCAATGGTATTGAAGCATTCGGCTTCACAATGTCGATTCTTGTACGGATTTCCGACTTTGCTGTCGTCCTCAACAGTGCCACTAATTCACTTGCGTACTTTGGCAAACGACGATGGCTTGAGAAAAGGTATTTTGCATCACAAAATTACGTGGAACTTAATAAATAGCAGAATGAAGACGAGGAAGTTCTCGTTGTAATGAGTTCCTTAATAGGAAGCAATCCTTAATAGGTTGTGCAGATATATTAATTCGACTGTGCCCTGATATTAGGAAGCAATCCTATTGATAGGAAGCAATCCTTAATAAGTTGTGCAAATATATTAATTCAACTGTGCCATGATATGAACGCTTTCAGCTAATTGCAGTGTAAGACTACAATAAAATTCTCTCAGACGATCAAATTGGGGCGATGTGGGAATATATTCTGACAATTTTTCACTGATTTGCATCTGTGCATGGAAGCCTAATAAGATGTCAAATTTGTTGGCACTAAATTGTCTTGGAACTCGTAACAAGGAATGCTGAAGACCGCATGAGGTAGAGGCGATGCAAACTAGAATATGAACGCGCTGCTTTCAGATTGCGTACGCTGCTGCTTAAGAAGGAAGAGAGGAAAGTCAGGAAGATGAGTTCAACGGAGAGACAGAAGCTGCATCATACACTCAGCTCCAATGTCAAAATCTCCGAGGAACTGATCACCAAAAGTAGTAAAAATTCGAGTTCGCAGCAAGTGCCTACTTAACCACGTAATGAATTCATCAAGCGATCGAAAGCAATTTTGCCTCTTTTACATTTTGCCTCAAAGGCTGTTTCTTTTAATGTCCTATTTTGCGCATCAAGTCATGATCTCAGACAAGAAGCTATCATTTCTTTGCTTGTAATATATCGAGAAAATAGCATTTCTTCATATAATGTCGTTTACCTCAATTTGTTCAGTCACACTGTGCACTAATCATCAACTCTCGTTGAAAATATGCATCGCAAGTACTTCATTTCTCATTAACACCGTCTAATAAACATTCCTGTGAAACATGAGTTTTTTTTTAAACGAAAAACTTCCTGCGGAAAACCACTATATCGTGAGCAAAGTGTGAACGCAGTAGCGCTGAGTGCATCTCGTCCTCACTTCAGCGAATACCGAAATGCGATACCCCCCTGTCATATAGTCAATGCTCGAACTGCAGCCGTCTCCTCAAACTGCATTGTTGTGCCGAGGTAATCAATCTTTTAGCTTTCATTGTTCTCCTCTTTTCTATTAATGAATCTCAATAATTCAATTACACAAGATGAACAAAAAGCTGTAGAAAACGTTTTTCCTTGTCCACATCTCTATCAACGTTGTTCTCTTCGAGCAGTTAGAAATAGCGTCTTCAGTAGAACGAGGTCACCCTCCTCATTAAATGAAACGACAGCATTTGATGACGAAATTGTTTTTAGCACTAATTTCAGCAGTAGTGAACAATTTCGAATAATTAAAATTTTGCTATGCAATAGATTCGTGGTTGAACTCTTTTTCTGAGCAAACTCAAGCGCAATGGGCGCAAATTTCGTTGAATGAATCGAAAAACGAACAAATTTGACCAAAATTGTGCTCGTTAACTAAAAACAACGAATCACACATAATTCTCATGCGTATGGTTCGATATGGATGCCATGGACAATAATTTTCTGCATTGCGACATTGCTTCAACAGAGAAATTGAACAGAAGTGAAGATGAATGGCACGTATGACATGGTGCGCCGTGGAAGCTGTTGCATTAATTCATGAGCTCAGGGTTGCTTGCACAAGGAAACATGTGTTTTGATAAGAACAACCACTCCTGGCTGCTCCTACTAGAAGTTTGCAGTTCCACTTGCAGGCACTTTCACGTTGAACGAAACGAGTAATCATGTTGCCGTTAGTGTTTGGCAAATGTGTTCATGATTTTGGCTAGTTACCAAATTCTACTGAAATTGCAAGCCGTTTTTGGTTGCATTTTAAACTTTATTTGCCCATTTCTTGGTCTCATATGTTAAACCAGCAAAATTGATGCTTTCTTTGACGTGTCATGAGAGTGTTTCCGATAGATTTGTTTGTCAGTTGCACATATGCTTTGTTTTTTGTTCATTGTTTGCATCAGGGTTCTTTGTTCAAGCCGATCACATATGCCCAGTGAGACATGAGCTATTGCAATATCGGTCACTGGCGGCTGACGGCATCAAATCGCCAATCTTGTGAATTTTTGAATTGTCGGCATTATATGACACTGTTTATTTATCCTCTTTTTCATTGTTTATTTATCCTCTTTTTCATTTCCCGCAGCCTCATCAAAAGAGCGCATATGAAGGCTTTAGGTGAGGCCGAAAGTGAAAGTGGTTTTTTTGGGTGTGCGAACCCAAAACAAAATCTCAACGCATTAGTCAAAAACGTCCCGCAAATCTAATTTGTTCGCTTGAATCCCCTCATACAAGTTCATATGCAGAGTCTGGCAACTCCTCTTTGTCTCCATTGCAAAGGTAGCTTGAAGATGTTCAGAAAAGATGCTCATTATCTATAAAATGTGCGTATATGAGCGCCAACTCAAAACGCCATTGAAACGCTGACATCTGATAGCCCACAACTTTGACGTCGATGGATATGGCTGCTATTCAGAAGGAGTACAACTATCTGAACTCTGCTGAATTTGTTATGACGAACCGCGATTGATAGGCTTTTGCAATACATACACATATGCCATGCATTCGATGCATAGCTTCCATACCTTCCATTTTGTAGCCGACCTCCCTCCCATTCTTACTCTTCCTCACTCTCTCTGTGAGAAGAAGATTGAGTTTCCAATACAGAATGGCCTGCACTAGAGTAATACATTATGGAAACACTGCACCAAACCAAATATTGCCAGTGCTTTACCTGCGTTTGCTGAATCAGTGCAAGGAAATGCGAGAGGAGTGGGGAAAAGTGTGCAGCTATGAGTTGTTGCATCAGAGCTCTTGCTGAAATGTGACAGCGGACAGGCTTCAGCTTATACTTCACGACGAGTACGTACAACAACTGAAGTGAATGCAATCAATGGCAGATGATTAATCGTTACAAGACTATCATACTGTAACCGCGCAGCAGCAACTTGATGAAACAGCATTAATTACAGTAGGTAATTAATATAAGCAATATCCATCAACATCCTATTCAAAGCCGCAATGGATCCATGAAAATGGCAGTGATTGGTCGACGCTTTTAATACATCGATCTTCTGGACACGCTGATATGAAAGGACATGTGTGGGAAAATCGCAACAAAAACATTTGAGTCAGCAATATGGAATGACAAGCATGAATGCCTGATCGGCGTAGCACATCTACAACAACCATCAGATACAGACCAATTTTCTTGATATCGCTTCATAGAGTTGTGTTATAGAAGTTGAAGCGAGTTGTGTTGTGAAACAATGTAGAAAGACTTGTTGAGCGAGTGCTGCGTTACCTTTACTAGAAGCCTCCGAACACAAACCTGGTCTCAGCAGGTGACAAATACAATCCCTTTTTGAGAATGTAAGATAATTCAGCCATGTACAAAAGTAATCTTTGCGATCAAGACTCCAGTGATATGGTCAACGCTTATAGAAAATTCTATTTTTTTATGATATGCTTGGGATTGACCGTTTTGGCCAAATCTGGCCAAATACATCAGTTTACACGTCAGTTTCCAACCAGTAGGTGTGATGCAGTTGAATAAAAAGAGGGAGAGGTAGTGACATATAGCGCGAATAAAATAACCTCGGAAGAAACATTCTGACTTTTCGGAGAAAGCCTATGTTTGGAGTTGGCAGTATTCTTTTTGGCATTTCATTTCTTCATCGGCACTCCGTGCTGCATCTTCAAACATCACAGAAAACAGCTTCTCCTCCGCTTGCTTCGATGTATGTAGAGAAAAACAATAAATGCTGTCTTCTCTGTTGGAAATGAGATCGAAAACTTTGAAAGATTTCTGACAGCGACATCGGTTCCGAAAGCCAGCATAGTGCACGCTGCCGGTCAGCAATAACAGAATGCTCGTTCGAACTGATGGTCACCCCATGAGTATACGACCACCTTGTGCATAACGGAAAATAGAAACACACAGGTCCTTGTGGTCCTGGTAATCCGGCGAGTGATTCATCAATAAAAACGAATAATTTCCTCCACAACCTTCCGCTTAATATCCGGAACAGTGGCACCTTCCGCTGGATAACCAACTGGCAATAAGAGCAGCACCTTTTCGTTTTTTGGTCTGTTCAGCAGATCTCGTATTGACTGTCCTGCGTTGAGAGGCGTTGTTGTCACAGTGACCAAACCGGCATTCTGAAACAGCCCTTTTCTCGTTTAAAATGGAACGGAATATAGGGTGACAAGCAACACATGAATCTCCCGGAAGCGGTTTGTATGAATCTTTCTCTTCCGTTTTTATGCTTGGCAAATATCATTATCAGATTATTTATGACTTGAACGCATCTCGATGACGGCCACTGTCCATCAACCTTGCATTTGTGACGTGTAACAAAATAGAGCTATCTGTTTTTCATATCTCTGGAGATGAATCTACTGAAGATGAGAGCATGAAGAGACTGCATACATCCTCTAATTGCACATTGCTAGACCCGTGATATATCAAGACAAAAGCGAAAAGTGCTTCATGGAAGCATCTGTCAGGAGATCAACATTTCATCTCCCGGTGTATCCGATAGCTGCGTCTTTCAGAACTTTTCAAAAGCATCCATCCCATGATGGAGAGTTTGAGATAGGACGAGTATGGCTGGGAGGTGCTTGGAGTGCTTGAAACGGTAGCATTTCTGACAAGCCTCCAAAGCAATTTCGCCGTGTTCCCTTGCTGTCCTCACTTTTACAAAAGCAGTCACGCAAAGATGTATTATCACGAGCAGTACTGGCTTCAGTATGTCTAGTTCTCTGTGGGGGTCAGTAACGTCAGGGGGAGCCACTGACAACTGTTGAAAGCGCTGATGGCACCGATAATATATCAAAATGCCTTGCGAAACAATTATTTGGAGGTTCAGATACGGAGCTGACAGCTTTCAGGTGTCCTCAAGACTGATTCCCTAAATTGTCAATATTGAGGTTGAAGCCAATATTTTCGTCGAACAAAGATAAGCAAGAGTTTACGATAAGTGATTTCACTGAAAGCTCGGATCAAGAAGCGGAGGACTAGAAATATATCTGCCCTAGTAATCTGATGCTTCTTGGGCAATCACCAGGAGAAGAGGCATGTGAAACCGGCTGAGAGTACCGTGAAGAGATAAAGCACAATAATCTGTCTTTGAAAGCCCACATCACTGATCTCAGAGTCACAAGATGAGCGATTCGACCACTATGTAGTAGACTCTACAAACAACCAAGAAAAGCGGTGTAATGGAAGCATCGTGAGAGATCGCTTTGTGAGCTGAAATTATTCCGAGTTTGGTCGTAAATTTGAAGAAATACTCATTTCAAAATAACCATAACGTTTGAATTTTGATTGTGTTTGGATTTCGTCTCACTTTTTCTGACTTTATACGAATTAAAAGAATTAAATCCACTAATTTATTATAGGGAACAAGTAAGTTTTCAAGTATCGCTGTTCAGTCACTGATGCAAAATTTGAAGGAAATGACGCTTATTTCTGCACTTAAGCAGTGAACAATTGACATGAAAAGTTAGAAAATAGAAACAGAAATAATGAAATGGATTGAATGGTGACCTGGGATGAGGGGAATGTGAAACTTTTATAGTAATCCTTTTGACAGATAAAAAAATGCGAACGCATACAGATCAATAATGTGAATGTACAAATAGCGAAGAAGAGGCGTATGCGATTTGCAAAAAGACAGTCACAGAGGCATGCATATGTATGGGGCAGACACGACTCTTCCGCTGTGAGGTTCAAATGAAATCCGCTGCAAATCATAATTAATAGCAATGTGAATAATTTGATTGGAATGGACATTAAAAAAACAAACCAATAACCGAATCGGAGAGAGCGATTTGTAACGAACGCTGAGTTTAAATGCAATAGGATGAATGATCACGGCTATCTTATTATCGCAAATAAGCACAGTTCAACATCACAAGAGTTGTTAAAAAGCACAGAGAGACCTGAATTGCTGCGATGAGAATACCGGCTGCGATGCTGACACTAATCTCGTTGTAGTATGAAGGACGCCGTTCGCCATTCGCGTCAACTTGATATGTCTGCAGAGTGGAAACATTTTTCATATATCTGTGCAAGCAAAGCCTCGATTATTGCGGATCGAGGCAGCAGGAAGATGCTCAAACGGATGGACAGCTACTAGGACGGCCCTCTTCAACACTCATTTATCATACATAATTTACGTTATACACCACCAATGAAACACTTGGATAACACGCCGTCTAATTATTGTAAAAGAGGAAGAGTACTGGAAATGAGTGTCAACGCAATAGGAAGAGCTCAGATTACTACTACAAGATGGTGCATATGTTTTCGAAAGTATTGATTGAAACATAACGCTTGTACTGCTGATTTAAAAATAATGAAAGAATTGTTATGGAGAGCATTCCTCTAGATGCATTTTCATCCAAAGATGTTTGAATTTCGATTAAAATTGATCACAGAGAAATATGTCTTAAGAAAAACATATTTCTTGTGTCAACGTTTACCCAAAAAACGCAAAGCTTTTCACGATATTTAACCTCAGTTGAGAAAAAAAAAAACAAATTCTAACCTGTTTCATAATGACGATTAAGAAAGGTGCTTCAGTAAGATATGGTTTGCACCAATTCACATCCAAATGCGATACGTCCAATACCCATCTGGCGCCCATCCTGGAATCGCTTTTTCTGTGATCGCCGAATTTCTCAATAAACACTATTGGAACTATTGAATAGAAATGAATAAATGCTTTCATGTGCAGAATTTCATACGCTCAACAAGCCGAAGAATTGCGCTGCTGCGATGCTTTCGGGTTCCTTCATGACACAAATTTCAGGGAAATCATTTGTTGCAATGCACTCTTTGCTCAGGAACTGCCTGTTGAAATGCGGTGGGATTTCGCTCAGCAACTAGAGAAATGCGGTTCCCACAATTTAAACGAAAAGCAGCAATGAACATGGGAACAGAAGCCTCACCGCATCTTTAAATACTTCCCTATCTATATGCACAGCGATTTGTTTTTACTTGCTCAATAATATACACTTCATTAGATGCAGTGGTTAAGGTGAGGGAGAAGCACATATAGAAAAGATTTGATTGAACTGAAAGTTGAAAAATGGCGGATGAAAATTTGAAACAACTATGGAGAAGGTTGGGCATAGAAGAATTTAAATTATGTCATTGTTATACCTTGCCAGAGTATAACAGTGAATAAAGTGCTATTGGAGAGATGCAACCGTATATGAAGAAATGGTCGTTTTCCTACTGCTGTGAGCCTGAGGGTAAAGAAGTCTCCTCCAACGTTAGTTCCAGGAAGCTCAGTCGATAGTTTAGTTTGTTTGCACTGTTCAACCGGCCAGTTCAACCGGTCACTGTTCAACCCCCAAAGTCTGTCCTTTCAGTGAATTGCCTAAACTCGGCAGCGAATTCCGAATACTGAAGAGAGTTAAACTCGACTGATGCACATTTGAGAGGCAAAGACATTTAGGAATTGAAACAGATTGAGCTGCATTGTGCAACAATGGACGGAAACGCTTTCGAGATTTATGAGTAATTCTAGTTGTGATGGGGCATCTTTTGGAGTCGAAGGAAGCTGTTTGCAATGATCAGCACATAAATACCCATAAGAATCCCTAATGTTGCAGACTACACACATCACTGAAGAGAGTGAAAGAAAAAGACCGTCATCGAAGTGCTGGGGCGCTAACGGAGGTAAGATCTTGAGAGGAACGACAGGACTAATTGCAATAACCTGGGACCTATTGCAGATTAATGAGCAATCATGATACTGCTATCGTTTTCTGTTGAACTACGACATCGAATGCTTTGTTTTGATCTCTTTCGAGACCGCAGATGCCAACGAACATCTGCGCACAGTGAATTGCTCGGACTAGCGTACTGCAACGTAAATGAATTTCTTAGCGAGATTCCATCGAAAGCATTTGCGTACCGTCGACTGTAATTGATCTGCTCCTCGGCTTCAACGATTGCTCGTATACGTGACTTGATATCAGCTTTACCGATCACGCAAAACGTCCATGGCTGTAAATTTGCTCCGCTGGGTGCAGTGCCTGAAAAGCTTTTTAAGTCTTAATGAAAGTGATGAAAGGATGGTGTTTTTTGTGGACAACGGTATGGAATATAATAATTCGTGTGAGCAACACATCAATACTGACAATTAAATGCACACAAAAATATTTCAGTACTATAAATAAAGCCAAGTTGAGCGCCACCAACGTCTAGTGTATTCGCCTCATTTCCTTGACCGGCTGTACGAGACAATGTCTGATGGACCAAAACAGCGTGAGCATGGAAAAACTCTCCTTTTATTTTGCAGCTGTCACTAGCCATATCACAATCACTGCTTTGTTATTCTTTGCTTCATTATCTCCGGAAAAAAAATGCAGAGTTTTGTGATAATAGAATTCAACCCCCACGCAGAATACTGTGAAGTGATATATTGACATCTTTCCGCACATTTATGCTACTCAAGTTGGAGCAATGTGCAACAGAAGCATTGGTCTTGAAAAGTAATCAGCTATTACAGCAGAGCTTCGAAAATATGCGGAAGGGCGAGATATTAGCAAAGCAGAATGGATTGCCGACGATCATTGAATGCGATTCATAAAAGAAATTAGCTTTATGGTATGGCGCGGGAAAGAAGAAAAAAGCACTTCGAGAAATTTCTTCCGTTCCATTATACGACCAATAAGGACCTTACGTAAGCCATTTATTTCATTATTAAAATCTGTATAGGAAAGCTAAAAAAAATGTCTGGAATTTCCGACTTCCAGATGGAGCGCAACTACGCGAGGATCAAAGCCTGGGCCAAAGGATCACACTCGAAACCTTAAGGCCGTTTTCCTGTAGCATCATAATTGAAAAGGAGGAAAGGATATCTCATACGTTATTTGAAGGTACTTCCCTCAATCTGAGTGGGAACTTTCGTCTTCAGCATGTGTCTACAAATGATAATTTGAATGCAAAAATTCCTGTCCCCCCCCCCCCCA
>JAARMF010000130.1:56937-84864 GCA_022844705.1 Toxascaris leonina | reverse complement strand
CCCCCCCCCCCCCACCCCACCCTCTCTTTCTCTGGCAGAACTTGAAACAGCTTTAGGAGGTGCACATTTTCTCTTCGTTATTGCACTGCTGGATCACCATAAGATGAATGATCAGCTCACATGCCATTCATGACATTCAATATGCAACCATAACAAATACAGACGTCACGACTACATTAGTTGCAGTCTAGATTTTCTGCTGACCATCTGTTGTATAAAAATGATTTGAAGAAGAATAGAAGTAATCTGTGTTGAAAGCCAACGATACGCTTCTTTCTGTGCAAATAATTCTTGTTAATCATCTATGCGGCATTCGCATTTACAAAGACCGACTGAAGGTTTAGAACAAAGGAATGTGGATGTTTTATGATGTTTGATTTAATGGCTTACCGGCTGTCTTGATGAGATTGAGAATAAGTTTCGGTGATACAGGACGAGTGCTGAAGCTTCGTACGCTTCTTCTCCGCTTCATTTTCTCATAAAAAAGTTGTGACCTTTAAAAAACCTCTTTTCATCTGAGAATCAAACCACAAGTCTATCTCAAAAGTGAATATGAGTATAGTTCGTTGATCTTTGATGGGAATTGCACCTGTTCGAAGCAGCAAAAAATTTGCACGTGAAGAGGTTTAATTGTGCGTTATGATGGAACAAGCACGCATTAGTGAAGCAGTGTAATCATCTATCACCGTTTACTCATCAGATGAGATCGTCATGTGCAATACGCCACAAAATCGCCTACTCGCCTAAGTTGCAGTTTGCAAAGGAAAGCCACATTGCCATCTACGAATAGAAGAAATTGCCAGAAAAACTGAGATCTTCGCTGCAAACTGAAGTTTTTACTCTCATCTGCATTATTCTACTCATGACATAGCCCAAATACTGAATACTTAAAACAGAAAGTGTGGCGACTGCATTCCTAAATGGCGAATGAAAGTGCAAAGCATGCTAACTTACTTAAGCATTGCTTCATCATCGCTTATAGTAATTGCCCGATAAAGAACTTCGTTGGAAACATCCATACTTTCGTAATCACCCAAAAGGTCATCGTTGTCGCCCACCTCAAAAAGCCTCTGTTGCATTTCCGATAATTCGAAAAGAAAAACGGATCAACGCATGCCCATCGCATGCGTGCAATAAACCGCACCTCCAACCATATCCTATGAGTGATCAAGTATGACTCGCTGATAGAGTAGAGAGTTTGGGAATTGGAAAATGCCATTTCTTAAAGTTCTCCGCCTCTTGAGATTTCCCTATTTACTCCATGGAACTTGCTGGTAAATCTGAACAACTAAAGGCTACGCTCTGAGCATTTGTGCTGTTCCGATCAAGGCTAAGGTCGCAGGAATGTTTTTTGCTCCGAAGCTCAGTTATGTCCAGGAATTCCGCTCCTCTCTCATTAAATTCGAGGAAGTGGATAATCAGCTCAAAACATTTGACAGCTGTTGGAATCGAGCAGAAGAGCCTCATCGCATGAAACAAAGGAGCAGTTAGAGGACGCCAAACTCAATCGCTAACGAACTAGGAAAACGCAGTAGCTCCTTAAGAATATTTCTTTACGTTTGAACAGTTGCCCTTAGGGCTGATAAGCCAGCAAACTCATCAACGATATGCTTCTTTTGTAGTGAAGAGCGATAAAGTGAAACATGATGGCTCCAAACATGGCACTGTTGTTTGCTAAAATGCCGAAAAACGAGCTAGGGCAGCTGCTACGATATGCTGCTTCGCATATAAGCCAACTTCACGAATGCCTTTCGAAATTTCTATAAACAGTGACAGCGCGCATGGAACATACATTTTAACACACTCTTCCTAAATTCTTCCTAACTAAGAGTTAACGGCCGCCAGTCGCTGCAGTGAAGCAACAAGCAGAAAGTGAGAAGAGGCGCGAATTAAAATTTCGGGATATATTAGGTTGAAAGAGAGGAAGTGAGAGGAAAATTTGATAAAAAATTCATTTTGTCAGCTCCTCTCTTTCATTTGTCAACTGAGGTCGCAAGCTGGTCCAGCTGCAGACTTGGAAGAGCCCAATTGGAAGAGAGAGGCTCAATCCTGATCTTAAAAAATCCGCTTTTAGAAACTCTCTTCTTGACCTACGTTTTTAGCAGAACTGATTTGCTTGATCTGTTTTCTTCACTTGTTTATGAATGTATAAAGCTACCTTAATTCTATTGCGAGGCGGAGCCTTAACCCCACCCAGGCAAGTCTAAAGTGTGCATTTTTTGCGTGCAGCAATGAATGTTCCTTGGCACATCTCTGTTCCGATGAGGAGCAAAAAAAAGATAGAGAGCGAATAAGTAATATTGCATCGTTTTAGTATGGTTTTTATGTCACAGAGCTTTTGGCGAATACGATCACAAATAGTCGAGTGGTGGGAATTGAGCTACGAAAAATACGAACGATTGCTGCTCAGCCATTCATCAATGAAGGACAATATTCAGTTTTGAATACGAAGGACTAATGGGAGTGGGTTTAGCTGCAAACCTGTCGAGACAACTATTGAGGTTCCCTGCCACCTCACAGGGAAACAAGATGGCGAAGAACATAGGAATTTGAGGGGTTGCTCGACAAAAACTGACTATACTCAGACAGCTGAATAGATCGCAGGGAATCATAAATCGAACACATTTGCGGTAATCGAAAGCAATTGAGCAGTTTTGTAACTTTTGAGAGAAAAAAAAAGCTAAGTAAGCTTCGATTCTGAAGTTTTTAGCGTCAATCACAGCAATGAGTGAATTGGTTGCTCTGTTTCCTTTCACAACACCGCATAGAGCAGTTAGCGGAAAAGCGAAGCTGAAGCCGGAGGTCTGAGACTAGTGCAGCAATGCTTTAGGATTGTGAATGGAAGTTTTGTCGCCAAGAGTCGAATGTCATTAATTTCGCATTCGGCATATCCACTGATGTGGTATGGAGCAGCGATCATTGGAAAAACGTAGCTTCTCATAGATGATCTCAAAAATAACTGCAGATAGCAGCTGAATTTTACATGCTGCAGGCGAATAGAAAGATGGCAATCAAAATATATTTGTGCTGTTCATGGAAAACCCATGCAAATGAAACGACCGAGCTAAGCATGCAGAAGCTGGGCAGTTAAAAATATCGTTGTATGAGCCGGATGCACTTCACTTGTAATAAATGCTCAGGTGCGAACGAAAAGACAGTAACAGCAGCAGAGGTTCTTTCAAGAAATTCAGTGAATTTGAACAAGAGTTTTTTTAAGATCGAAGGGATTCCAATTCCATTCCCTGAAATCAGGTGGAACGAATTATAATGCGTTGGGGAGCAAAACACTTTCAAAGAAAATCTCTTTCGCCATTGTTTTCTTTCGCTCAGCCGGAGCGTAAGCCGAAAAAAACAAGAAAAATTGGAGGAAACTGTGAAGAAACGAGCTGCGAAGTTTTATAAAGAACTGAAAAAGTCAGCAGCTGTTTGTTAATTCAAAGGAAAGAAATCGTGCACGATGCGACGGCCATTCTATTATTGCGTCTAGTGATGGCAGCCAGTCAAGTACGCATTCACTAACACGATGAGAGAAAGCAGATCAGCCTGATGATGTCATTGGAAGGATCCAAACAAAGCCAGGTAATGCAATTCTTAGCATCGAGAAGTCGACAGAGTATGCAAATCTCATTACTAGGAAAAACTGAAGGCGCATGGAAATCCTCGAAGGCCACCGGAAGCTGACGTGTTGGCAGCACGGGTAAGTTTTCTGATGACATTCGTCCAAGGTTTCGAGCAAGATCTTGCAGCGATCGGGAGATATAACACCCATAACACTTCTCTTTTACGGCTCTTAATTCAGAGCGTGCTAGTGATTCGCCTTTAGATTGTTGGGAATTGTGTAAGCCCCTCTGATCTCGCTTCGAATACACGTATTTCCCTGATGTCAAGCAGTTACCATCTCCACCGCGGACGAAATCACATCTGATGAAATCTTCTAAGCTGACTGGATCATCAACACACCGGATACATTCTAGCAGTTGGGAAGCAATAGTAAAAACGGAGCAAAAGCATCAGAAACTAATTCCCTGAGGGTGCAGACGATTGTTTCGCGAGGGTGAAGCATGAGCTGCGCAAACAGAACCTGCAGTCACTTCTGAAGGCTAGGTCGTTTCAAAATGTCTTTGAATGCTTTTGCTCATTCCGATTAATTCATCCCTAGTGAAGTTACTCTATTGTAATAACACCCTTATTTTCTCGTTTTATACTAGATCGCCCTCCAATAAAAAATCTCCGTGTAAAAACATTACAAGTTCTGATATTTATAGCAAATGTTGTTTGACGAATCGCTTTTCTGGAAAAAAAAAACAAATCATTCGGCACTCCCTCTCAAAGAATGCTCCACCTTCGCAGTGGCTAGATACGAACGTAAGACAGCAACCGCACGCAAGAAAAATGAGTCTTGCCTCGTACGCACTTATGACGTCAGCTATTTTAAGTGAAACAACTCTCGTTTGCTCGATCAAATGAATAAATCAGATGAGCCTATTAATCGCAAACGACTTGCATATTGCTGCCGTTCTTCGAGCCTTTCTAATCATGCTTGAGCGGCCCTATTTCGCTCTCTCCCCTTCGAGTTCATAACGGCCACTACAATGCACACCGAGAAAATGTGCCATCGACAAGGCTCAACTCCCTCCGCCACGCATCGTTTGCGCCTTGCGCAACTCCAATGCCAAGAAAGTAGAGCTATTTCGAAATTCTTTTACACAGTGATGGAAACGAAAAATAATCCCTCATGCGTCGCCTGCTATTCACTAACTTGGCCCTCGAATAAATGATACGCGATATTCGAAGAATACATAATATGATATGCAATGGTCGTTTCATCAACGTTGCCAGCCAATATCCATGCAAAATGGGTGGCATAAGAGCGGATAAACTCACACTGTAAAAGAAGGAAGAAAAGAAAAAGTCCACGACACTACCTCCTTCCAGGGAAAAAATGCTTAAAAAAATTCACCGGATGGAAACAACTTTTCCTTCCTTTCTCCACTCTCAAATGTAATCATCAAACATATTTGACGCGATCACGCAACATATTCTCTTTATAGGAACTGCAACCACAGACCACTCATCTGCGTTCACCCTTCTACCACTCAATATCCCGAGTCAAAATCAGGATGATTTGAAACATTTTCAAAACGCTCTCTTCTGAGTTTTTTGTACCAATTTGAACATCGTGCCTTCTTGTCAACCATTTCGACCTTCAAAAACTTCTTGCCGTCGGTCGTGCTGACCGATTTTTGTCGGGGTGATTCCTTCTTGCGGAACAATGAACGCAGCTGCAGCAATACGAATACTGTCACAGCGATCGCGCAAAATGCGTTCACATGTGTCTGATCGATGCGATGGATGAACGTCCTTATCAGCGCAATGGTCTGCAAGACATGCTATTTTAGCATTCTCAATTATCATAATCACCCCATATCAAATTTCTCCTTCAATGAACTGTCGAAGTTGACTGCACCTGTTTAGAAAACATTTGACTCGTGACGCCGTTGCATGAGCCATTACACATGTCACGCTTTTCTCTAGGGCTTGTTTCCTTGTACAGCATACCTTATACGAATTGAATAGGCTTATTGTGAATCCTCACCCTCGATATGGTGGGATACTTAGCAGCTGTATTGAAAGTAGAAGATGAACGAAAGAAATGCCGCATGAGCGATGCATTCCCACTGTGAAGCACTGCGTAGATTCGACTGCAGAACCGGCAATAAACGACAACAACCTGTGCATCTGCGCCTTTCTTTGCGTCTTTGGGAACACAAATGAAATTGGAGGAAAACTGATAAAATTGTGTTTATTCAAGAAATGAAAGAAGAAATGTAGCTAAAGTAATAGTATTCCATCTGGCCATATGGCTGTATTCAAAATAGCCACATAGCTAAACAGTCAGCTTCCTATGGTCAAATGCCTGATGAATTAAGGAACGCTGTACGATGTTTTTCTGACAATGTCACAGCAATTGAAAGAAAGCATTGTTATCGTGTGTATTGCGATAGTGACACAAAATGCTTCGAGTAGTCAGAGAAATAGGGAGAATAAGCAGAAATGAAGCAGAAAAAAGATGGGGATTTCGAAGAACCATCTTCGAAATTGGTACCGAATTTGCGAAAGTATGTAATAACGCGGCTGAAGGTATGCTGAACTGCGAGAAGACAGAGCAGTGTTCCCCACTCAAAAGGTTCATCGCATCACAACCACGGCTGTCAAGTTCCGAAGATGTTGCAAGAGGAAAGGAGAGCGCTCATCCGAGAAGATAAGCTCGAGATCCGTCAGAAAAAAGTGCTATGCTGACAGACTGGTGAAATGCTGCAGTTTTTTCAAACTATCACCCCCAGCTTTCAATATTCTCCCACATAAAACAGACCAGCATTCTTCATGGCCTCCTGGAGTATCCCATACACCCTCCGTTAAATTTTTCTGATAACGCGTAAAATGGTTTGGCGTGGCACCTGTGGCTCTCCCGTTTCGACTTCTTGGAAACGGCTTAAGAAATTTTTGTTCCGAAAGCGTTTGCTAAATTGTCCTTGACGCGAACTAGAGTTTGTTTCTGAAGCATCCTTTAGTCAATAACTTTGCCTTTCTTCTCGTCTTAGTTTTTTCTGCGCCTGACAAGCCACAAGTGGATCGATGTGAAGTTGTTATAGATGACACGTTGTGCTCAAAAGTGATTACCTTTTGCATTTTATTCGCCTTCGTCGGCGATATCGGGCATGAAGCAAAATGTTACAGACTTCAGCAACTGAAAAACAACAAGAACGGTTATTGTCGGCGCACTGTGTTAAACCTTTCTGTAACAGTCGCTTTATTCTAACGATCAGCTTTCGAGAACGGGCTTAAAACTATACTGCAAATTGGGTGATTACGAATAATGAAAAGCTAAGTCGGATGTTAAGCAACTCCCCTTGTCATTCACATGAAACGTTCAGTGTGAAGTAAAATAGCGCCACCCATGAACGTCTCACCGACATTTAAAATACTCTGTGACGTTGTAGCTGAAGAAAATATATCGTTTCGAATCTTTTCTGAGCACGAAAGTGCATAACGATTTGAAAATATGTTGCTGAAATAGGAGACTCAAAAGTTTCGAGCACTTGAATTCCTACAAGACCAACCGAAATCTTTAGTCACTTAATCTACAATAACAGATGGGAACACATCGCTAAAGATCAGAATCATATGAATCGATCGAAATGCATCCTTTGAAGGAGAAAGCGCATAGCTACGAAAAAGGAAAGCAAACGCCGTTAGCTACGTTGAAAGTTGGTGAACAACTGTCAGACGCATCGGCAGCAGCAGCCGGCACGCGTCGGCTGCCGTTCATCCACTCTGTGTAACAATATTGACATATCGTGTCCGCCCTCGGGCACCGCAACAAATGGTGTGCTTGTGGTCATCAGTGGTCAAAGCTTGACTGCATGTGGACAAAACTCACAGATGATCTATGTGCTATTTGAACATAGAGAGCATGCGTTCCTCTCAGATCATCAAACAACACTGCAACGGAATTTCCATACGAAGAAATTTGCATAATTTTCGGCATCATAAGTTACACACATTGAGCGATTTGCTCCGCACAACAAAACTTTGTCAAATATGTTGTCAATAAATGCATTAAAGCCTCTAAAAAACGAAAATTTTGCTACATCCCATATGACGACAAAATTTTCTTCGCAAGAATATCTTGCACATGAGGTAACCAAATTTCCGTAGATATTGCACCACCTGATTTCAATATAAGTTAAAACTGCATCTTTGCATTACAGTTGCTGGTATAAATTGCCTTTTCTCTGGTTCATACCGTGCCTCACTTGCTACTGATCCCGATGATAGCTCACATCTGGACCTCAGCCAAATCTGTGCATTGCTTGGGCACGTTTTTTGCTCTTCTCTATATCTCTGCGTGTGTAACATTATTCACTAAGAAAAGAATGCGAACTGAAGAAAGCATCACGCACTTTGCAATCCACTCCGAAATGTCGTCTAAGAACCACATTTTAGCTTGAAGCGCTGCTTGAGGACTAGAATAATCGCTTTGCCTGGAGCGGACCCTGTTGATAATGCATTTCCTAAGAAGCTTTGACAAACGTTTTATTTCATGCTACTGATTTGAGATGATATGGCATGTCGGCGGCGTTTATACTGTTAACGTAATTTTTGAAATCTTTGCTTTGGTTACATATATGTGGATAGGCCGCACTGTATCAAGAATGATTATAAAATAGATATGCAAAATTCATCATCCTTTCTTCTGGATACCCGCAAATTCATTCCTCTTAGATGCTTATCACTTTTCATAATACTTTACTAGCCTTCACTTGCCTTTCTGCGGAATTCTCAGCAAGATGTTGACGATTACTATAAAACGAAAACTGAAAACGTCCCTCTTATAAATGACGTATGATGGCCTTTCTTAGTAGTGATATGTTGATGGTGCTGCTGATAACACCAAATGGAGGTGAAACAGTTTCATTCACGACGCCTTGGAATCTTATGCCATCATATTGTGACGAAGGCGAACGTTCACCTTCAACAATCAAAGTTCTGCATCAAAACTGTGCGGACCTGAAAGTAACTTATTCGTAGACATTCCCGTTCTCATGAATAAAAAATGCTTCAAGCTCCGAAGGCACAACATACTGTTGACCCCTGACCATGTAAGCCGCTTTGCATCCCATGTTGCCATTCACCCTCATGTTGTTTAGAGCATTGGAGTTTAGAGGATTAGTGCCTTTTTTGGGGAGCAGGGTGGTTTTTGATTTTTTTTCAAGCATCAGGGATCTCATCATCCTCGATAAATGTACTGAATCGTTCCGCGAATGCCTTCCAGAAACAATGCCCAGCTGTCTTCAATGCTTCCTTCGACATCCCATGTAGACCGGGTGCTTTGCCGTCGTCATTTTTGATAAAGCATAACGCACTTTGCTCACCGTGAGCGATGAAATATCAAAGTCTGCTTCATTCAGCTGCGGTGCCAGCACTTCGAGCTGAGAAGCGAATAACTGGATGTAAAATTCCTTGCAGACATTTTTCTACGCCTTCATGCGTTGTTACCTCCCTCCATTTATGTCTTTCAGAGCAATGAGTTTGTTCCTGCGCGTGTCCAGATTTCTTTCATGCTTTTTCAGCATTTTATTTTCGTCCACAGTTGGCGTGTTTCAAGGTTTTTTCGTATATCCTTGGACAGTCAGATTCTAATCCGTTCACGCATGACACAGTCAGTATTCTAAGGTATTTGTCTTCATCTTTCTTCATTTTCTTCCATTTTTGAAGCAGCCTAGGCGTATCGTTCGATATTCTTTTTTCTGCTCACTTTGGCTGCCGTGATTCTCCTTGATGGCTTCATCTGATTGACTCATGAACAATTGATAGCCGGCTTTTATGTCCTCCAAAAGTCCCCATTTGTAAATTTCTGCTTCGGTTAATATTTTTCCTTCGTCAGCTGTAAGGAGCAATGCTCTTCTTCTGTCGTGTCCTTCAAAACAGTATGCGTTTTGACTTATCAAAGTTAATGGTCACTGCCTCTACTGAAGAGTGGAAATACCGCTATGTCGCGAAGAATCTCTCTGTCATTTGTCACAGTGAAACCGATTCTCGCATTGGCTTACGTCAATCTCCATTTGCGCGAAGGTTTGTACCAACTATTTCCGATGTAGTCTCAGTAAAAAGTTATCGCCTGATTAGTTTGATTTCCTCCGCTTGTGAGGTTCTGAAATAATCGTCAGAGATCATTTTACGCGAAACATCCTTCAAAACCCTGCCTAGTCCGGCTTCGTTAGTCCATGATGTCGCAACTTACTTTGTGCTTAGATGATTGGGTGCCTTCGTTGAATATGAAAGTTCAGGCCGAAAGTGTGTACTGATAAAGCTAAATCCGTGGATGTGATCTGCCATGAAAAGCTTTGAAAATATAAAAATATGACATCATCGGCTGTCTTCTATAGTGAGTCGGAGCACTCTTATGCGACTTCAAGGAACGATTGAAAACAGTTACGTCACTTCACATCCAATACCAGTTCCTAGTGGTGTGCATAAGAACAAGGAAATGTCTTGATTCCTTCTCTATTCCTCACATACAATAACGATGCTTCTGCTAATATTCTGAGCAGTACCAAGCTTTTTGCTGACGATCTCTTTGGCGTCCATAGCATTCTGCAAAGTGACCTCGATGCGATCGTCAACTGGTCGAAATTATTGCAGCTCAGTGATTCCTATGAAAACTGTCGTGTGCTTCGTGTCAAAACTCCCGACACGAATGTTTTCTCAGGCTTGCAGGTGATATTCATTCTGCCACAGGTGGTGTTCGTGATCTGAACTTTACTGGAGGATGTAGTGTTTCACTGTTGCTGAAAAGTCAAAAACTACAAAGTGTATTCTCTGCGCTTCACAGCTTAGATTTATCCAGCCAGCATCAGCCAAATACCTCCATCGCCCAATGAGACCCATTTTGAAATACTGAACTTCTGTATGGCGTCCTTATCGGGTTTCAAGAGATTGTCCGGAAGCGCTACATCCACCTTGTCTTTTGGAAAATATGTCGTGGTCAGTATCGGCCTAATTTCACTCCGAAGCCAAAGATGTCTTACATTGACCGTTGCAACATAGCAGGTTCGAATCCCACCTGGTCCTTTGTTATCAATTTGCATTCGCTTTTCTGATATCCCGTTGTTGGGACTACTTGAATTAGTCCCTCTCCGTGGTCAACACATGCATCACTTTCCAGTTCGACGCATTTCGCCACAAACACACCTGTAGGAGAGATACAGAGAGAGATGGCGCGTTCAACACAAGTGACGCGACCGCAGTCATTCGGTGATAAGATGTAGTAATAGACAAATATGATGATGCAAGATTCAAGGGCCGATGAAGAAGCATGTTGAGAAGCATTGGGAATTCGCTCAAGATCATTCATAACCTCAGACAAGGACCTTTCCATAACATCGAATTCTTATATGACGTAAATCGGCGTGAGATGCAGAGTTGCCGATATAATTCGACCTGAAAGTGCATCGTGCAGCAAGATTTGAGCAAATGGATTAAATATGCTTTAGGAAGTATTGAAGCTCCATCAGGATCACTCATAATTTGAGAAAAACAATAGCTTTTTCTTATGCCGACTCCTCTTTCCAAGCGAGGCAGAGAAAGGGTGATAGCAATCAAAAACGAGACAGATGCTTTCGAGAGTTAGCACTACGGGCAAACGATTTCTCACTTCTATTCGGCAGATTTCCGAAGCAAATTTCGCACATTCGACGAAGCAACCTATTCCGTCGACTGATGAATGAAGCACGTTAACGGCATGATCCGTCGCATAGTTACGATTTAGGGAGTCTTACAGACACTTTTGTGCAGTTCAGCGCAGCTATGGTTTAGGACATTTGCAGGTACATTAAAGGGTAATAACAATGAAAGATATCATCAGCAACCAAAGCATTTATACGCATTGCATCACGGAAGCGGAATATCATCACAATTGCTTTCACGGAACTGAAATTTGAGCCTTCGGTGAGTTGCCTCTAAATATTGTAAAATGGTTTGGCATTCGGCAGTTGCGACCATGAATGAGTGTGGGCAGAACTCAAGGATGCTCATAAAGACGGCCGCCACCAAAGGAGTCGACAGAATTTGCACGCAAATAGGTCGTAGCTCTTCAAGTTGGGTGAGCCGGAGGCACCATCATGAACAGATCGTCTATCCGAATTCTTCGGTGAAATATTCTTTTCTTGGATGAGTCAAACATATACGAGAAGATCAAACGATTCCGTATTGGGTTAAACGTTTGCTAGAAGATAAGATCAAAATTATTATGACGGATCAAAATTTCAGGCATCTCTTCACCTTATGGAGGAAGGGCAAATGTAGATCAAAACTGACACACAGTAAAAATTATTTGTGACATTAACGCTTGAATTGTCACACGGGTACATCGCAACCGCGGCGTACATGCTCTCGAAGCTTGATCAAAACATTGTGTCAGATCAAAAATCTTGGAATCCACCAATTAGGCAAAAGCTTTATCAGGAGAGGGTGGGAATTTAAACACATCAAAGTGTCTGTCATATTCATATGAGAGCAGGATTCGCCACTTAAGCGTCGGAACTCGAAAAGTCACAGCAGTCTAAAGAATCACAAGAGAGCTGAAATTAATCTTCACTGGATTACTGTTAACGTCGAATACAATGTGCTGATTTTGAAGACACGGTCTGAGCATGATTTTTGCTTCTGCCGTAAATTAAATGATCTGTTGAAGTGCAGAACTTTGTACGATGCAGGTTGAGGTGACAGCCGATGCACGGGTCATGCGGGAGAGGGAGAAGAAGACAATGTTACAAAAGAGAGAGGGGCAATACAGTGGCTTAAACTGCACATGAATAGTCCACGTGGTGTGAACGACTTCCGCTTGCTTTCCAAATCGCACCACAGCTCGATTCTTCCCGCGCAGTTTTAACGATGTACGCGCTTAGGCTTTCTAAATAACACTGAAGTGTACTTCTGAAATTTATTTTGCTTCCTTAGCATCCTTTATGCCACAAACATAACTCTCGTTGCGCTCATTAGAATGTAGCTTGCAATGTCGATTTATTATTTGAAGCGAGCGAATATGAGAGGTTTGCATTTCGCAGTTTCTGCAGAGTTGTGTGCAGCGCCTTAATGTGGCCATCTACAACTGATCGGTTTTTTTTCGATGGAAATAATCGGTTTCATCACTGCTGTGCAATAACGGAGAAATGATAGGAAGAATGGGGAGGGGAGCGGATGTTGCAGACGAATGCATATTACAGAACGAATGCATGAGCAAATGTTCATTTACATGAAGTGGGGGCATGAGGATCTTCATCTGTCTAAAAGGGACGAACAAGAAGGTAAATGCAAGGTTAAACAGAAATTTAGCACGGAAGTGGATTAAAAACGTGCGAAACTCACATATATGCTCAATTCGTCACTTCGCCCCTACCCTCACCCTTCCCTCGCCCCTCCTCCCCTCAAACGACTGTCACTATACCTATTATATATTCTTAGCCTCGCAGTTAAATAAACAAACCATCTGCTTTAAAAAACTATGTAATCCTGAAGTTAAGGGAAGCACAAAGCAAGCGCACGAGCATCTGCAGATGCTGCATCAGAACAAAATGTTTTATGCAGTGGAGCGTCCAAATATTCATAATTTCGCATTAAACATTTGGAAAAATGTTCCATCCTGATCACTTTGCATACAGGTAGGTACGTTATCAAAGATCTGAGCACACTGCTGGCGAAGGGTACTATCCGTTGCGCTGCGTTGCTCCAATGAAGTCTCAACTGTCAAGCTTTTGAAAATCATCCTCGTTTAATTCTGCTACCAGTGAGTCCTTTGAACTGCGGAAACCGTTGACTGCATGTTCCCTCCAATTACGTGCACCACCTTCTTATGATGGATGTTATTCTCGACTCGACGCAGTAAATTCATGAAAGCTCTGCGATATGCTGGCAATGATGTTATTGTGGACACCATCAAAAGTGTTGGATTGAGTTGAGTTTGAAGTGACTGAAATTCATCGACTGTTAATCTTCATAGTTTATCACACAGGATTCTCTGAGTGTGAGCCTCGGGCATTATAAAGCTTGATCAAATAGTGTCTTTATTCTTCATCGCTAAAGAAACATTCCGAGAACCTGCCGAAAATCTGATTTTATTTTGCGTTTAACAAACTACTATGGCTACTAGTAGAAACCGCCTTCTTTTGTATATCAAATTTTCTTAAATCTAATACAGTAAAAAGTTCTAGTACTACATTTACAAATGAAAGGCATTCCACCGAATAACTAAGAGTGCATTCTTTTAATTCTTCATCTCAGGTGAACAGACGTGAATAAGATGATATTTCATATGTTGTTTTCATCGACATCCCTCAACTCAAACTACAAAATATTAAATTCAATGAGACTATAGCTTGTAATATAAAACTTACCTCTATGAACATAGCGACACGCAATACGCCGTTTTGAGTTAGATCGTCCGAGCAGATTGATGAGGCGAGTAGGACTATACCGAGGACTGAAAGGTAATTGCGATTACAATACTAATTGAAGCGGTCGCTGAACAGCTGATCTTTCATCGCATAATGGCATCGTGACAATTGGCAAGTGTTCTTGCATGCAACAATTTATATTTGCTTGCATCATCGAGTCAGCAAGTAACGCATCATCGAGTCAGCAAGTAATGTTTGAAGAAAGGATGGGGTTCAAATGGATCGGATCGCCCAACTAATCCTGATGTGTAGTAGCGCTTGAATGGAGCGAAAAAAAACGCTGTTTCCGCTGCTTCAATTAAATCGGACGATTGAATTCACTTGCTCAAAATTCACATGGAACACAGCCAAAAATGATTCTGCAGCAAACGCTGTTAACAGTGAGGGAAAAAAGCTATGAAATCAGTCAGGTGTCGCGCTTGCACATCGCTCTTGCACATTAAGGGAAATATAAAGCACATAGGAAACTAATTCCATAATTCTTTGGAGATTTTTTCAAGTCCTATGCTAAAAGTCTCAACTTTTTGTGGTGGATGCACAGATGACAGTTTGAGCGATTCCATCACCCAACGGGAAAGTTTGTACCCTACAATAAAATATCAGCTGGCACTTTCACTTTTGGCGCTAACACACCAAAAATGACAGGCTGCTTGAACTGAATAAATTTTTCAGTGAGGTTCAGTATGAACGTGCATATATAATTGGTGATCCTCTAAGAGAGTTGTGGACCGAACGAAAAGAATTCGTCGTACCGTAAAGGAAATCAGTTGAAGTAAAGCTCTCAAGTGAAGCAGAGCTGTTAAGCATGCATCTTTTAGAGAAAAATTCTGACCAAGTAAAACGTGGGTGCATTTTTGCGAATGCTTCATTACTTGTTGACGGCACTTAGAACTGTTTAGTAGAGTGTATCTCAGTGGGCCATTAAGTGTTCCTTCCTATTGAGTATTCCTGCACTCGTTTATATTGCTGAGTATTTGTTTTGGCATGTCCTTTACATTGATGTGACTCATTTTTGCTGCTTCAGATGAGAACACTTCACTTCTTATTGCGAATCTGTTCGATGATTTACTGAATAAAACGTCACTGATTCAGAACAGGATGGAATGACGAGGAGCTCTGTGTAAGGCTGGATTTGTAGACCCCTTTATTGGTGAATGAAACGTTTTTGTTCGTGGAAATTCTCGTTGCACGAATAGAAGGATACAAGTGCACCATAGAATTGAGACTTTTGTCCACAGAAATCAGAATGGAGTCCTCTCGGTATGAACGGACTTCCGGTTATCGGTCTTGTCTTAGAGACTTTGAATCTCTTATCTCTATACATATATGCACAAATTACTCCCATATTAGATTTGTTTGACAGCATGATCGTTTATTCTGATTCCTAACGGCTACTATTTCTGCTAGGTGCAACACACTAACCCAACACATTCATTCACTGAGTTCTTCAAGAAACCTACAGAAGCTGGGAAGATTAGCCAGAATGGAAGGTGAAGCATAAACTATCGTTGAGACGAGCAGTTTGACCTGGCTCGCTTGATACATCGTGTGATGCTTGCGACTTCGGAAATATGCCACAGCTGCTGTTATCGCCTGAAAGGCGCATTTTTAAAGAACTGGTGTCATCTTCCGAAGCATACGTCCGTCCTCCCCTCCTCCTCCATCTTCCCCCATCTGGCTGAAAGGTTCCCCCAAACCCTAGTCAAGATATGCTATTCCTAATATTCGTGGTCATACTTCTCCATACCTACATTTATATCACTCAGTCATTTTTGGACAGACTTTCGACAGTGACAAATTTCTGATCTGCTGCTGAGCAAAATGAAGCTTTGGTGATAATTTACTTCGACAGAGCAGAGTGCATCTCGATGACTCTCTTTTACATATTGATGATGGCAATCAGTGTTTTAGCGGGAACAAGTTCCAGTGCCGCCGCAGAATCCGCGAGTGAGGAATTTTCTCTTTTTCTTCCCTGTTGTTTCCTCAGTCCCCAGGAGCAGATCCGTGTTGAGTCCCTTTTCCTAGGTTTTTGCCCACTTCCCTAGTTTTCTGTCGCTTATTATGGCCGCCTTATTCTGAACATTTATTTCATTGATGAACTTCACAGCTCATGACATCTATCAAGCACTGTAATCTAACTGTAGTGACAAACAAAGGAAAAGAAGATTTCAGCCGCAAATTGCAATCAACTCCGCGATAGTATAGCATAGTGGTGCCTTTGTGGCAAATAAATTCAGTACATTATAAAACATTTCATGATGAGAGAACATGGCAGAACACGAGCAAACCACCAGAAAATTCTTGTCATAAAGGCGGAGCGAGATAAAATCTCAACCATAAAGGTTTGTTTGTTTGAATTCTCCGCTGCACAAAACAACATTCGAACAGAGAACTGCGCGAGACGATTGACGCATCTGACCTAACTCTAGTCTTGAACTCATTAATTATTGTTGTTTTTAAAACAGCCCCCATGTCATATGTGCTTCAGCTTAAGCCACGAGATGCTTAACGAACGCAGAAATTTGAGGCTACTGAAACGAATCGTTTCACTCATTACCGTTTCACTTTTTTCAAAACCAGGTTCACCACAATGTTCAGAATACCTTTGCAGTGACCACAATTGTCGCCACATATGCGAGGAGGAAGAACGGGATCAAAGGTTTCATTGCGTTAAGTGGTGATGTGAATAGAGGCAATACTGTCGTGTATACACCAAAGAGCACGGCAACAACGCTGAATCCGATGAAATAATTTCTCCACATCCTTCAAAAAGAATGAATACAGTAACTGACGAGACGTTGAAAATACAGTACACCACTGCTACAGGACATTGATCCTTGAGGTTTTATTACGTCTGCAGTGAGGCCATCCTCGGGAGAAAATTTAAACAGGCAAACATCGCATAGTGATTAATCGCTATGATTCTCACATGCTCACTGAAGCAAAATAATCATAATTTAAGCCAACTGACTAATGCTCCTTGCGGTTTACTGTCCATTGCTAGTTGCTCGCCACACCTCACACGGCAAAAGACGACACAGGAAGCGATGATCTGCGTATACAGCTAATATTCACCTATATTGCCCTCAAGCTACATTTATGACGTTGATTTGTGGGAACCATCTACAAGACGAGTTTGATCTCATCAGCGGTTTGCCAATACCGCTTCTAAACCACCAATGTCACTGAAATTAAAAAAAAAATTAAACTTAGAACTATGATGTCATGTTAGTTGATGCAACAAATTTCTGATCTGTTCGTTCGACCGACAGATCGGATATGATTTGTTGAAGGGCTTAAGAAGCAGTGTGATTCGCCATTTCTCCGAACTCTATATAAAAGGAAATGTACCCCATCGTCTGCCGTCAATCTGCACAAACGCATGGAGACACATATCGCTTTGACACTGCAATGTACAGCGATTCGGCAAGAGGAGTATGACATTTTACCTGAGGTCATAAACTTGTAATACCTGAAACTGAAGTAACGGGCATGCGCTACCGGATATTTGTATGAATAATAAATGGATAAAAGTAGAAGAATAGATAGGACACGAAAGTTTATACCGTTGACCGCACCAAAAAACTTCAGACAGTATGCGGTAATTCTCCTGCAAATAATCACAACAACAATCTCATGGGATGGAAAAACGTATGGTGGCAGATTTGTGCCTACGTAATGGCACTTTGGCTTCGTGTAGCGTTGGAATGAGATGGGCCTCATCCAGATGGATGGTTTGATAGTAAGCATGGAAGTGACCTATACGAAGAACGGACAGATCCACCAGATCACTACGCTCCACGAATCGATTTCAACATTGGAATTTCTTAAAGATTTCTAAAGAAGATTCGAGGTCGAAGACACTTCAAGGATTCTGGAGAAAATTTCTGGGGTATCCCGGCTCTGGATGGACTCCGAAGAGGGTCTTTGAACCAGATTCGTATATTGCTGTTAGAGGAATCGGCTTCAAGAATTTCAATAAAATTATGTGCGCAGCAAACGTAACGCCGACAGTGGAGGAAACAGAGAATGCGTCGTGAGCGAGATAGAACAATTAGCTCACAAGCAAATGACGTATCACATGTTCTCAGCATCATGAAGACGGATCACGCAAACGGTTATTGGGAGGTTTATTGGTCTGCCTAAAAACGACACGTCAGACAGGGATCGGAGAGAATGATCAAAAAATGGATAATTTTCAGGAATAGTCTACTTGACTGAGAAGTAAGGGTGTATATCTATTAAATGACCAGCCATTGCGGCAAAAAAAATTGGGCAGTGCCGCGATGTTTTGTAGGTTAGGGGTGCTTTTATCGCTCTTTCCATTGTATGAGACACCGCCGCCTGCGCTGCTGCAAAGCTGTTTCTGTATATCCGCTCATTTCCGCTAATGCACAGTTGTTTACTTTCACCCTGTCGCATTCTGCAGGTTTCTTACAATATGACAGTGAATGAGCAGTGACTTAAGGCAACAATGCTGAATAAAGTTCATAAAGGACCTATAATTCTCAGAAGTGAAGTATTACATACAATCCGTCTGGCCGTAGACTAATTGCTTGTGGTAAATTGAATCCTTTCTTCTTTCCCTCCACGTACTGATGATCTCTAACCTCCTAAAAACATCGGTGTGAGCTATGATTATGGCTGTGTCTCATAGATCATTGCAGGTAAGATATCTAAACTTACATCAACGACTGGCACATAATTCCGTGTTCGGAGGCGTAAACTTCAGTCTCATAAATCAACTGCCATAGAGCAAGCAAGAACATCGGTACAAAAATGTGTAAAGTGAATAGATTGATGACATCATTGAGAGGCACATGGATGAAGCACAAGTACAACACAAAAGTTGCACTGCCGAGACCGAGCGAAGTGGTCGTGATCCAGTATAGATGAGTTGGGTGAGTCAGAAATGGTCCTGAAATGTTTATTTATAGAGAGTGCTGCATCGCTACTCTCGATAGCACCACAAACAGATGTGCTTGCGTGGCCTGCGTTGTTGTCAAGAGTGCCTGATTCCAACGTCTGAATTGCGACAGAAGGGATCTTCAACGCGTCGAACTCTTGGCAGAGCTTTCCTCACAAAACTGTCCGTTGCAATATGGAGGGAGGAAAGGGATGAGGAAATGCAGCCTGATGCACTATGCGCATTTGACATCTATCGTTCATTACGAGTGACGAGATAGAAATTTCAAATTGGATACCTAAAGCACCATAGGCCTTTTTGATGCACGCAGAAACAAGTGAGCCGAAACCTCTTAAATTCTAGGAGGTGCAGCTGACTCTACTCAGTAAGCTTGCTTGTTGACTATCCTTGCCGCAAATTAGAATGCCGATGTAGTCCTTTCTGCCGTTTTTTCACCTTTCTTGACCGTCGTGCTGTTCTCATGAGCGCTACAAAACTTTGCAAGAATGCTTTCCCACAGCATCGCATCTATTCTTCCACTCATGTAGGAGCGCGTCTTTCTTCTTAGTAATATTGCAGCTTCACTTCAATAACTACAAAAACCATGGCTACGAATTTCGGCTGTTGCAGTTTGCATGCCAGAGTGGTCGACTACTTCAATTCCACTCCAACTGATTACAGTTGACTTTACTTCACCATTAAGGGTATCATAAAATCCACGCACCAAATATGATACATAACCGGTTTGTGCGAGTAGCATTAGTCGCATGAAAACGCGTTACTACGCTCATAGGACGGATACCTCTTTCAACTTCCGATTTATTTATACATAAGTGCATGGCTAAAACTTCATGTTTCAGCAAACATTTAGTCTGATTCAGATAAATAATTATTATCATATACCACGTATCGAATGGTATGAGGGCGTATATACAGAATGGTATGGGGGCACCAGATGCACACCGCTGTGCATTTTGAACATATTAGCTACCCTTTTGGCAGGTGTGTTGAACCACTGAAAATGTGTGCTCATGTTACGCCTTCCCATTCCTCTTTAGAGAAACTTTAGAGAAGTTAGAAAATAGGATTCATAACTAACCACATATAATATCATGTCCATCATAGGAGCAGATTCGATCCGTTGCAGAGAGGGGTCCGCTCCGTTCAATCGGCCCTATAAGAGGCATGTTGCAACTCCCTCCTACCTCCGTAATCGATAGATTTCTGCAAGCGTGAGCAGGTAGAACGAGTTCATTCAGATCCTGCCTCCAGAATCACGTTAGGCAAAGTTTTTTTTTTGTGGTGACTGACTTTATTCAAACAAATGCTTCCTCCTTCATTGTTCCACCTCGCCCTCCTGTAAAATAATTTGTTACGTCTCCAAGGCTGAATGCGACTTAACCTGGCAAAGTAAGAAAATGTTGAAGGTTTATACTGAAAATAACCTCAGGTGATGGACCCAACAGCGGCTTGCTGGGGGATGCGATGACAGAGTAAGAATATTGAAGCTCTAGTAGCTTCATACTATTCCAGAGTGTTGCATGGATTGCGCTGTGATCTTCGGCTTATTGAATGGCCTCTTCAGCTATTTCGAAATTTACTACGGCTCCCCGGATCATGGACAAAATTAAAGTGCTGGGAAGAAATCGTTCGCTTGCCCTTCCATGATGCTCTAAGAGTGCCTCAGGACGCGTGATCTTCGAAAGCACGATTGGCAATCTAAATATTATATGTCCAACCGTTTGCTGAGTCTCCTACCCTACCTAATATTGCGTAGCACTGCTTTCCCCTAATCGATCCTTGTTCTTGTCGGCACACATCTGTTCGCCAATTTTGCTAGCCCTATTGCAGTGGCGCAGTGCGTACTCTTATATTTGCGTGATCTGCACTGTAAACTTAAAACCCCAATGAGCCACGAACACGAACTTATGGAGAGACAGACTGAGCTATATAACGACCTCTTATGCCAAACTTCATCGTGAACAACCCTTTCGTGTATCGGCTGCGGACTTTTCAAATGACATGAAATTTGCGTGCTAGTTCATTGCGGCAGGCACGTCCTTCATCATCATGAAAATCAAACGGAATCCATAATGGAAGAATTTCATCACAGAATGAATGGATATGAGGGAAATATTGATAACAGTGCCAAAGTATGGATACCTAGAGATAGGGACCATCAAGTGCCGTCGGATTATTTGCAGCTCACTGCTCCCATCCTACTCGTAATACAAGAAGCGCACGGATGTCCGGAGCAAAATTTTCGTTTTATTAGCCTTCAAAAACATTCATTATGCACAGCATATAGCACATATCAGGTGTTGCAGTTTATCTCATTTGGCGATCTATGAGTAGCTATATGTGCAGTTGAGAAAAAAGAATGCTTTTCAGACATCAGAGGAGAAAATATTCGGAATGATCGAAAAGAAAGTGCCACCTCATCAAATACTTCTCTTTGCACCAAGCTGGCTTACGTCGAACTGACACATTTCAGTTAGTTCATACATCATTCGTCAGTGTGTGTGACACATCGGAGGATGGGCGAAGCCGTTTACGCACATTTAGAAGTAAATTTACTCAGCGTCATAACAAACGCAATCAGTATGGATCTTTAACGACAGGAAGATGAGAGGAATTGTGAGCAGTCCAAGTCGCAGCAGTGCATGTTGGACGATTCAAACGGTGGAAGAAACCCGAGGAAAAAACTATAATCGGAACATCGAGTAGTGCAATGGGTATAACTCCAAATTTGAGTTACTAAAATTGGTTATATCGGAAAGCTGTTATGAAAAGAAAGATAGAAGACATTCTTTTTCAGAATTTGAGCAGCAGTGCCGAACATATCACATATTTCCACTCGCCTACCCAAAACATCAGCAAAAGCGCTTAAATGTTGCAGTCTTCAAGAATTTGAATCCAGCTGCATCCTTAATCGCTGTCACTGATGATCCATATGGAAATGACCATGCCGGCAAAGGTTCTGGAACTCTGAGAAAATTAATGAGAAGTTTCTGGTGAAAAGCCAGTTGACAAATAAGGAAATTTTCGTCAAGGCTCATAACAATTAATAAGATCTCCACTTCTACACAGAGAAGAGCTATACTGCGCCTCTTTAAATGACCTACTGAAAATGTATTGTATATGAAGCCGATGGATTGAGAACGCATTTTAATTTTGCATTGTTGCATTGGTGGGATTTCATGAGAAAAGCTTTGCTGAACTCTACTTCTCTGAAGAGAATGTATAAGAATAAGCCAGCGAAACGTGATGCACGATAATGCTGTAAAACGACAGCGACTTTTAACTAAGGAATTAAGAGTGTTCACAACGTCGCCTTGCATCAGCAACTAATCTTTCAGATTTCTAAAGGCTAATCGCAGCCATTGTTCAACATCGAAATTACGCTCATTTGCAATGTATAGTTAATCAGTGCTTTTTTGCTGTGAACAGTGATGTCTGATGGCACTAATGAGTAAATTGTGTTAATCGGGGATAGAGACGTCGAGATCAGTCAATTCTTTATCATCAATTAACTTTGTCGATTCATTCTGATGAATGCTGTCTGGATGTGAAATCGTGTGGGGGACGAGGGGGGGTGGGGGGGTGGGGGATGGGGTGGTGCGAAAATTGGAAGTCGCATATGTAAACGGCAAGAAACTTAACGGACGTATTCCGCCGAGTTGAAGCTAATTTCAAGTAATGAAATCGGCAACTGAAACTCAATACGGAGTTGTGAGATCAAATTATCTACGGCTGCCGAAACGCTCAAATTTTCAGCAGTGGCCCGCTGAAAGATATGATGTTGCACGTGCATGCAGTGCACCGATAAGATCGCCACCATTTCATTCTCTGTTCCTAGGCAATGTAGCCTTCGAATCATTGAGTTTCTTGTGAATGGAACTTAAGTTCAAAGCACCTGACTGCTTGTTTCGATTTTAGTATCTGCCCTTTCTGCTTATTGAGTGAGTCAGCAGCGTCAGCCAGAGATCGTCTTTATTCATCGTTCTCAACGTGATCTATCAATAACGAAGATAAGTTGTTTGATTGATATCAGAATTTCATTGTATATTTAACTCAGAATAACGTCAATTAAGATCTCTTCTCGTTTCGCTTTACAACTCCATAGTGGACAAGTGTTCCATTGAGCCTAATATAAGTAAGACGATTCTAGCGCAATCAAAACTGAGTATTTTTAGAGGCAGGATTTACGCAAATAGTCAGCTGAAATGAATGCGCGATTCATCCTCCCAAGTTTCCGAGTACGCTTTTCGCTCTATTTGGAGGGACCACTGAGGCAGATCAAGGAATACACTTTAGGAGAAGTGAAGGCATCGATCTGAGCGTTCGTCACTTTGGGCATTCGGATCGAAAGGTGTATCAGTGACTTGTTTATTGCTGCACTGATCTATCACGCGGGGAGGGAATGCGCAAAAAATTATTTCTGAGTTTGTATAAGTGATACGGACATTGTGATGAGCAGCAAACTGAACACGCCTGTCTTGCCGGCGTGGGCACCATGAGCCGTCGATATGTGGTGATAACTGGCGCAGGTGCAAACATAGTGTGCACTTTTGAAAAAGTGTACGAGGTACTGGTGCAATAGGAGACACACTGTAAAACAGGTGACTCAAACAAGCAGTGCAGGCGTCGCAGATGATGATCAACTTCATGCTCTGATGATGACAGGGCGAATCCGAAGAAGATCGAATTGATGATTTCGAAAAGACCGATAGAAAAATTCGGCTCGATATGCGGTTTCCAGAAAGAATCAGCCGCACATTTCGTACAATGCAGCTGATGCTGACAGGTGATCAGAAAGTAGCCGGATGTGTACTGAGGTCAGTGCACTAATAAGTGTCGTAGGAAAGTCCAAGGATAGCACAGCCAACGGCTTAACGACTCCATTCAAGGTACGGGTTGAATTAAATTTGAAAGACTTAGAAGTGGCTATCAGCTTATAGAACATTTCTGGTAATCAACAGAAATTCAAATAGACTCGTCTACACAAAACATGTGGTGGACAACAGAAGGGAACTTCATATCTTCCTGTNATTATTTCTGAGTTTGTATAAGTGATACGGACATTGTGATGAGCAGCAAACTGAACACGCCTGTCTTGCCGGCGTGGGCACCATGAGCCGTCGATATGTGGTGATAACTGGCGCAGGTGCAAACATAGTGTGCACTTTTGAAAAAGTGTACGAGGTACTGGTGCAATAGGAGACACACTGTAAAACAGGTGACTCAAACAAGCAGTGCAGGCGTCGCAGATGATGATCAACTTCATGCTCTGATGATGACAGGGCGAATCCGAAGAAGATCGAATTGATGATTTCGAAAAGACCGATAGAAAAATTCGGCTCGATATGCGGTTTCCAGAAAGAATCAGCCGCACATTTCGTACAATGCAGCTGATGCTGACAGGTGATCAGAAAGTAGCCGGATGTGTACTGAGGTCAGTGCACTAATAAGTGTCGTAGGAAAGTCCAAGGATAGCACAGCCAACGGCTTAACGACTCCATTCAAGGTACGGGTTGAATTAAATTTGAAAGACTTAGAAGTGGCTATCAGCTTATAGAACATTTCTGGTAATCAACAGAAATTCAAATAGACTCGTCTACACAAAACATGTGGTGGACAACAGAAGGGAACTTCATATCTTCCTGTCTCTTCAAATGAATGTGATTCGCATACCCATTTGCTTGGCAGCTGATATATGAACCCATACCAAAAACAAAGTGACCTCTGTTTTTTCTTATCCCTTCATTTCAAATCTCAGTTTCTCTTCTGCAATGCAATCCCCAACTGTTTTCCTTCATGACCGTAAGATCCATTAAGGTTCACATGACATTGGTGCTCCCATTGTTTTTGATTTCAACCTTTTAAATTGAAAATCGTCTACTTGTGAAAATGCTTGGTGGCTGTCTGATTGANTAGGAGACACACTGTAAAACAGGTGACTCAAACAAGCAGTGCAGGCGTCGCAGATGATGATCAACTTCATGCTCTGATGATGACAGGGCGAATCCGAAGAAGATCGAATTGATGATTTCGAAAAGACCGATAGAAAAATTCGGCTCGATATGCGGTTTCCAGAAAGAATCAGCCGCACATTTCGTACAATGCAGCTGATGCTGACAGGTGATCAGAAAGTAGCCGGATGTGTACTGAGGTCAGTGCACTAATAAGTGTCGTAGGAAAGTCCAAGGATAGCACAGCCAACGGCTTAACGACTCCATTCAAGGTACGGGTTGAATTAAATTTGAAAGACTTAGAAGTGGCTATCAGCTTATAGAACATTTCTGGTAATCAACAGAAATTCAAATAGACTCGTCTACACAAAACATGTGGTGGACAACAGAAGGGAACTTCATATCTTCCTGTCTCTTCAAATGAATGTGATTCGCATACCCATTTGCTTGGCAGCTGATATATGAACCCATACCAAAAACAAAGTGACCTCTGTTTTTTCTTATCCCTTCATTTCAAATCTCAGTTTCTCTTCTGCAATGCAATCCCCAACTGTTTTCCTTCATGACCGTAAGATCCATTAAGGTTCACATGACATTGGTGCTCCCATTGTTTTTGATTTCAACCTTTTAAATTGAAAATCGTCTACTTGTGAAAATGCTTGGTGGCTGTCTGATTGATCAGAAGGCACCGCAGAAGTCTTCCGGGGCTTCGAGGGGCTCCATTATCGACCTCAGCCCATCGACAGTTGCACCCATTTCACATCCGCTGTAGAAAATGCTGACTTTATTTTGGGGTTTTATCCTTGATTTGATGATTTTCTTCAATCTTTTTAGTCACTGATCACAGTGTTCTGACGGATTTCGTTCGTTCTACTAATTGATAAAATGGCTTCTCTCTACCATTTACATGTGTCGAGAAAAAGGCGAGGTGCAGAAAGCACAGTATTAGTATTGTACTTTGATAGCCAAAACACCTGGCACGACAACGTGCCAAATCTGAAAGCACAAGTACATTACAAGTACAGCACATTAAGTATTCGAGAAGGTGCTTGAAGCATGATATCACACATTTGAAAGTAACATGTTTAAGTACAGTATTACATCGGGAATTTTGGCACAATGGCATTACTACTATCGAGCGATATCGAATATACTCACACCTAGTGTTTATCTATGCAGGAGGCATTCAGCTGTCGAAAAAGCACAGCAGCAGTTCGCGAGCGCAACATCACCTGGGATAGATACGGACCGCTGCTATGCGCCTTATAAGCAAGGCCTGGACATGACCATCTTAAAAACGCTGCAGAGTAGAAGATTCGGATTTGACCTATGCATTTGCCACAGCGATTCATATATTCATTTTGTGGTTGTCCTATCCGACACTATTCTTCATACACCTTTTCTGAGGCTAAATGCTTCATAAGCGGAGGGTAAATGAGCGTCGGAAGGTTGTTTCAGACCCATTATACTATGGAGCTGTGTATGTTTGGGACGTACTCACCTTGAAAAATTATACGTTTTTGTCACCTGTTTTCAGTGATACAGTCAGTGCCGTCTTGAATGTCTATATATTCGACAACTTTTCCCCACTATTGACGAAATATGAAGTCGTAGCAAACCTTCATGCTTACCCACGCTCCGAGCCTCTAGCTTGCTGGCACAGTTGAACTTCTGCTGTATTTGATTAATGCTAATGAACTCTCATGAACCGGAAAGGTTACAGGCGTCAAGTAATAAGAGCCGGAGGTAGCAAGCAAAATTCTGGGAACTAGCTTATCAATGTTTGCAAGAAAAGTTTGGAATAGATGTGGAGATAAAACATCAAAGCACAGCGAGGTATAACGTCGAAATAAATGAGCCGCAGCGTATTGAACACAGTTTTTCCCTTTTTTGTGAGAGAGAAGGAAGAATGATTGCAACGATTGTTTTAGCACTTCCTCAATTAATCAACTACTCTCTCGATTTTCAAAGGGAAATCCTCAAATAGCAATGTTTAATGCATTGTCGGTTTAACGAATGGAGGTGTATTAGATAAAGATGTATTTACGCATAACCAGTGTGGAAGCTCTTCAATACTGCGTGAAGAATTGAGTGAAGAATAATATCTCATTTGTTCTTTCAAATATACGGTGAAGCGGCTGAAGCGTGAAAATGTGAAATCGTGGATTCTGAACAGGACCGCACTTTTTGCCGTCTTAGCTCCACCGATCATCAAAGTCGGCTTTTCCAAGCATTAAAATCAGCAGTCGCACAAATTTTATTCCCAGTCTAAAAATCCCTGGGGCGAATCTCGAGATGAAGTCAGAAGCTTTCATCATGTACTCCGTTTTTGTAGAAACATCGCCTTCAGGATTATTGTGCTCCAAGCGTCCGCTTGTGCATCGGTACATTTGAAGGTCATCGGAATATTTCAGATTGGTAACATTGCGATGAGCTCTTCGATCGTTTGTCCCCATAGTAATGACGAACCAATGATCAGCCTGCTCGTAAATGACTTCGCTTATCATCATTTCATAAAACATCACTGCCTACGTTTCTGATGTACTTCACGTGGGATTCTCCTCTAGGTGCAATTGAAAAGCCGCAGTGATGTTAACGGGGCGATTACATATAGTGATCGAAACTGCTATTAATTTAAAAGCACAAAACGATCATCCGGTCATTGTCTATCGAAACGGTTGCAATGTAGGAAGGAAGGCAACGAGATAACACATCAATTATGAATGCTTTTATGAAGACATTATTTATTGTGTGATGTGAATGGATCACATTTCTCAGCAAGGAGACACCAATTAGCATATTCATACTGAACAGAAATAACTCGCAGTGATGGCACCATTGCAACTAGCTCCTCGAGTTCATCCTGAAATTAACGATCTCTTCACATCGAAAGAGTACTCACAATAAGTTTCACACTGCAGTAGTTTCGTTATCCACAAGCGGACAGCATTAACGCTCGATCACTAGAACGTTCTCAACGATCAGATTTCATATGTGCGCACTAAACTTAAGTTGAACTTTATTACCCCCCCCC
>JAARMF010000130.1:44984-56854 GCA_022844705.1 Toxascaris leonina | reverse complement strand
CCCCCCCCCCCCACTGCTGTTTTTAAACGTGAAGAACGACATTAAGTCCCGACGAAAACTTGAAAATTCAGGGCAATCCTTTCAACACGGTAATCTCAAATGCATTGCTTAAACATGCTGGATCTGCAGAATCACATGGGTTCGGAGATTCACGTAGATCCATCAGAATCAAAAGGCATTCAAAGATGCCAGGTGAGAATTTATATGTTGTTTACAATCGCTTAGGTGGTCATTTCGTAGCGATCGGGAGGTAAAAGAATAATCTTTTGTAGACGACTTGAACAACGGATCGGGTCAATTAAAATATGAGCTGCTTTTCTGATAACTTTCAACAACTTGTCAAGCTTCGCTGCTTGCCCTTTCTTTCCACTTCTAAATTGAAACTGCCTGCCCAAATCAAAGATGGACACATAAAACTGCGTCGTGACCATCTGAATAGCTCTCACTTCCCAGCCACACAAATGAGCATTCTCCGATAGGCTTCCCAGCTAGTCATTTGAAGAAGAGCCAAAAAATAAGGACTTCCATATTAGTTAATGGGCTGAGTGAGTGTTATTCCAATGCTGACTGCATGACTCATATGCTGACTATGCTGACTCATAATATGTTTGTACGAACATAAAAAAAGATGGGAATTTTTGTGCTAACACAACGCAACAATGTAGCATAGGCTTCTTTAGTTCAACTGTAATCCTACCAAGTATAACTGCACCAAGTATAACGGCATATAACGGCACAATGCACTGCGCGGCCGGTTGTAACGGAGCTCCGATCCGACTTTTCATCTACTACGTCCCACGGAGCCATTTCGACCAGCATCCGATAGGTAAGAGGCGAGTCTAAGCCCTAACCTTCACGCGACCTCACAACTTCTCCTAAGCAAAAGTGGAAGCAATATTAGAGACATTTATTCGGAATGAATGCTTCTTTTATTAAAGTAAAATAAAGTAACCGGAATATCTGTCAGTAACAAATGTGATTATGACGACAAAAACGTTGACAAAAATGCGAACAAAAATAGCAATAAAAGTTATTTACTGCATCTGCGCTCGATAACGATCAACTAACTGGGCTACTGTCATGTTGGCCACATGGGACTAAGCAGAGTTACGTATTTTGACAGCGTTTAATAGCGACTACCGTAGCGATATGCAGTGAGATTCCAATGCCCCACTAATGGGTGGCACATAATGCAGGAAGAAGCCGAGTTGTTATACAGTTGCTTTTGAATGTAGCGCAAATTTAGCAACGGATTATAGAATACCTTTCTGAAAACGTGATAGAAACGATAGAAGGTGACTTTCTGCAGGGTACTTAATGCTTCTTGAATGGCTTCCGCTAGGATTGTTTCGCTTAGCTCTTCGGCGAGTTGCTCTTCGATGCCAATCACTAATGACGCCAAACGATGACCTCAATTTGCTTTCTTTAGGTACCGCAAAAGTGAATCATCGTTGAGGAAATATGTCATTTTATATATTGAAATTAATGGAGTGATAAGCGCATTCAAAGTATACGGTGACCTATCAAAGCAGATTATAAGCAATGCCTATCATACTTATGACCCGATGACGAGTAGCATGAAATACGTTTTATGAAAGAAGGCGCAATGCAGTCATGTGGTACGGATGGGGAAAATGTTCCGCTGAAAGAACTGTAGTTGCATCGAACTCGCCAAATAAATTTCACAGAACATATATTTAGTTTTCGCTATTCACCTTTGTATTAAGCGAACAAGCAAGCTATATGAGATCATTCTTCATATCACCAATAAAATCCTTCATAAGATCGAAGGAACTTGACAGGGTTATGCATATTATATGGACGATTTGAACGAAAAGCACTCACTTCTCCCGAATTTGACATCCACTTTCTTGTCTTATGCCTCCTTCATGAACAGTCTATTTCGCATTGCTCTAGCCCTCCAACACTTCTGATGTCTTGCGTAAGAATTTTATCTCACCGCATCCAGTAAGCATAATATTTTCAAATATTAGAATTTGCATAAATTCATGCACTTTCACGAGTGTCAATGAAAAAATGCCGTTCGCATTACTATGAAAAACTCGAAGAACTCCATTTTCATCGCTTTTCCGTCAGTTTATTTTCTGCTGCTTCGTTCAGCACATTCAGTGGTTACGCAGATGTGACTTACTATTCTCTTGGTTGAATTATTTATTGTGTGTTTTAAAAAAAGCATTGATGCCAAGATGCTGACCTTTTTCGCCATTAGGAAACAACGTACTCTGAATTTATAATGAGCAACTTATTCTTGTCAACGAACAACATCCACATGAAAAAATACTCAATAAGGCCTACGTTGTATGACGTCAAGTTTGCTCTCCCACAGTCGGTGACGTTCATTGCTGGATTCGTCGCTTTCAAGCAAACACTTCGAAAATTTCACACGACTAGTCACTTTTAAACGTCACTACGAAACTAAAAGCTTTAATGAATGACGAAAAGATTGCAAATACGGCTGAACAGGGCAACACGCAGTTATCCTCAAAAACCTAGGAAGTTCTGATTCCTTTGATGGACTTATAATTGGTACAAACTTACTCAGTGCTGGACTCCACCTGCCGATGCCAGAGACGATCTTTGAAACGCGGTTCCCTTTCGGACTGAAGTATTTAGGGACCGAAGGAGGTCGGCCTCTTGATGTACTCCAAAATCTACCCAATATACCATCGACGACACTTGTGAATATGGATTGCGTTGCAGTGCTCGGTTGTGGATTCAACACATCAATAGGCAATGAACCCTGTGAATAATGCAATGTTGAGGGGCTAAAGGGGAATGGATAGATTCTTGGGCAGTCGAGTCACTTCGTCGCAGACCGACAGCGAAGAAAGAATTAAAAGTGTAATCGTTTCTGCCTGGGACACTTCAGATAATTGGTTAATGAAGCGGCACTTGCACGGTTACATCGCTTCCGGATTGCTTCGGGTTCACGCAGAATTTGTGGATTTCACAGTGGCTAGGCTCAGCTTTTCTGCATTTATATGCCCTGCATCGCAACATTACCCATAACCTTGGGAATATTCATAAAGGTTGACAGTAAAATAGTTTATTACGTAGAATAGCAACGCATACGAACGCATCCTAGGATCTGTTGGTACATTTCCTAGCAAATCGATTTCCGAATGAGATCTCAAGCCTATTGCCCGGCACAGACTTGAGTAACCATCACTTTCTGAGCAATGGCAACAAATAATAATTATTGAATGATCGATTGCCATATCGGCATCTGTCGATGCGTGCAACACCTACTGTCGATCGGACGATCGTATGCAAATTTTCGTATTTTTTGCAGGGAATTTGATGCAACGAACATTGAATGTAATAGCACTAAATTTTCACATTCAAATGGCTGAGTCAACTCGTGCTGTTGAACGTTGAATCTTCGCCTAAAGAAAGAGGAGAACTGAGGACGCAGATGACGTAACTGACTGTGTGCCGACAATATTTATATTTGACTATTTCCAATAGCATATATACGTTTATGCGGATATGCGGTATTGAAAGTCTAGCGATAGCAGTTCGTCGAATGGCATCAATAGAAAGATTAATTGCGCAAATATGGCATTCAATCGTCTGCTTTGTAACTAATTTAGTAACTGAATAAACGGACAGTGGAAAAATATGGGAAAGATTGGCTCATGAATTCGAAGCTCAGAACTTGTGAATCGATAAAAATGCAGACATCAACTCGTTAGATGCCCTACGAAAAGAGTTCGGTTAAAGAAATTTAATCATTTACGCAGATTACGCCACCACATATTTTCACATCCACAAATGCGATTGCTTCTTCTCTGCTTATATTTTTTTTTTCGTACGTTCAGAGGGACTCATTTGGTAAATCTCGGGGCATTATTCGAGATTAAAGGAAACAACGAAGATCGTTTGAACGCATATGAAACTGAAGAGTGGACCTGCAAAAGAATTCACATTCGGCGACTGACCATTATTTTGTTGGCTTGGCAAGCAGATATATGCCAGAAGCCCTTCGAGATATATAATACCTCAAATTAGATAGCCTTGACAATTACTCGAGGCTCAATTGGGTGAGTGCCAACTCGATGTGACTGAGGATATACACATGAGGTTGAATTATGACACGCATACACAGATACATTTGTGCACATATATCTCAACGCTTAAATAATACATCAATTCATGCAGGTGTTCCGTTGACTTTCCATAAGAATTTATGATGAGTCGGAATTGCATTATTCATGGATCTCTCTTAGCAATAAATGACAGCACTCAGCATAGTTGCGGCTGAATATATAATTCATTATTCTTTGAAAACCTTTACTTTAGATGAAATCTACACAGATCAGTGTTACAGTTGCAAACATCACAATTGGCCAATCAACGTTAAAGATAGATGTTCATTGATTACCTGAATTATTCGTTGCTCTTTTGTTGAATCGAAATGGAATTTAACAAGAGGAAGTCGTCCTGAAATATAAGCATTTGCATTTAAAAACGTACAGAGATCAATGATAAATGAATATTTTTGAGTATTGTTATATTCCTCAAATTGCTCCATAAGGGATCCCCCAAAATGATCCATTCTAAGTTGCGAATCGTTGGCCTCTTATGCAGTAATACCAATATGTTGGCAAACAACTGCAACAAATAACTCCATTTATAGATTTTGGCAATAAGAAATGTGTGAAATATGCCAAAGGAATATAGTTGCAAGACAAAAGCGTTACAGAAAGTGAATATGCAAGAAATTGTCTAAACGAAACAACCGTTTGATGGGTTCTCATGTAGATGCCATGGGACAAGAACATCTTGTGATTTAAACGACCCATTCGGCTGCTCGAATGCCCATGCATAGATAAGAATTCGACCACTGAAACACATCGATTTCAGCTTGTTGATTAAAAAATGCTTGCAATATTGGCAAATATGCTCACTGTTTATACTCATATAATAATTTACCAATTGTTATATTTGTGGTCTATATGAGGTGTGATTATGACGAAAATACGTTATCAACAAAGATAAATGTGATTAGTATACTTAAAACATTTCTGAGCCTTTCTAGTGGTAACAAGAGCTGATTTTATGGAGCAGAATGGTGGAATCGACTACCTTCTGCCTTATTTCTGCAGAGAATGTTCTGACCTCTTCCCTTCGTTGCACGGTCTGCATTATTGCTTTTACGGTACTAGGTGTGTGCGTGGTGAAGAATGTTCGGACTTAAAATCAAATTACTATAGGCTGTTTCAGATCACCTCTTGGAGATATGCGGATTCAAGGTCATACCTATATTCCAATAACAGTAATTCATTGCAAGACCTCAGTGCTCTCTTCGAAACGCTCTAAACACATCCGATGAAAGGAAAGGTGACGAGCATAGGCGTCAGCATAAAAGCTTCGCAGACGATGAAAACATCGAGTGACGATAATGCAAGATGATCAAAAGTATGGAAACGCTCTTGTAAAGTGGAAGAGGAATAGCAGATGAGCTAAATCACTGCAGCAAATTTGCGAATGGATTTGGCTTTAAGCGATTGGCATCACAATATTTTCTCTCAGTTGAATTTACAAACACACAGCGGCGGGTATGTTCGGTAAACGGTCACTCAACTCAACGGATCACGAAATACTCTCTGTCCCTGAAACTCGTCCTCATTCTGAATGGAAATGGAAATGATTATGGAAAATGAGAGCAGTGAAAGCTATCAGCGAAGGCGACAGTACAAAAGTTTACTGTGCGAAAGTGCAGCAACCATAGAATTTCACAGCATAGATTTCACAGCATTTCACAGCATATTTGGCCGATCACGCTTCGCAAACCTATGCCTCTTCACAAATATCCGTTTTGCAGCTGAACGACTATTAACGATAGTAAATCCCCCGCTATTGAATTTTCCAATAGAGTTCTTCTTGTGGTCGTACCTGTACTGGTTAAAAGTTGAGGACCCTAATAAATCACGCCTTTTCTGCAAGTTTTCCCTAATCGAACATCATCCATTCAGGATGAATTTTAATGAGTAAAGTGTACTGCAGTCAGTGCAGAATTAAGTTTGCAAGTGAGCTCAACGAACATGATGCAACAACATTTCTCACAGTTCATTGATGGAAGAATCTCTTCTCTATTGCTGTTCTCTTGCGAAAGTTTCAGAAAGTTGCATGCCTACACTGACTATACATGTGCTGTGAAAAAAGGATGAGGAATTGAACGTGATTTCACGCTCGTAAATTCGAACTCGGTCAGACGCACCTTTGAAACCTTGACAGGCCTGCAACCCCCCGGATCTGAATTCGAAAGCGGCAGGATATGTTCTATGTGATGAAAGAACTTGCAGATTCGGGAAAAAAGCTATAGAAACGAAAAGATATGGAACCAATATTCAGTCAATCGTCCTGCTATTGTTTCTCCTACTTAAGAATATTAACAGTATTTAGTCCAAAACTCTGCGCTTTACCTTCTTCTCAAGCATCTCGCAATCTCGGCTAGTGATTTTCTCCTCCTTTCAAGTGAAGTGAAATGATGCACAACAGAAATGAAAAGGGCCGCGTCGATTGATTCATCTCTGCAATGAAAACGATCACAAACGAATAGCCTCAAAATTGATATGTGCTTTGTATTGCGTTTAATGGCGATTGGGATTCATTCACCAGAGCATCTAGAATCGGCGATCGCTATGCCATGAGCTTCTTCGCTTTAACTTACGCGAGTACTTTACACTGAGCATATAAATGACTGCCACTTTCATTTTGCTGCTGGATTAGGAGTGCGTCCACCAATCACTCGATGTGCAAAACTAGAAAGATGAAGCCGAACAATTTTTATTAAGATGCTAATTTCTAGATGAACAAAGCATATGGCCTCTGTAAATCAGATGCTTGCAAAGGAAAGCATGCCTGTATGGTAGATGGAGGGCATCAGCCAAATGCACGTCGTTGAGTGGACTCTTGTGAACTTGCAGAAGCACTTCTGGACAAATATCGCTGCCAAGAAGAAAGCCATCGCCGACCTCATATTTCATTTGCCCGCATCCTGAAATTGCAAACGTTTATGAACAGCAATAGTTTGTTATTGCTTCATTTGCCTTCTGCATAAGCTTTCGTTAAAATCTCTCTCAGCCATTTCAGATGCACTCAGCTGCAAACAGTTACAGAAGCGTTGCGAAAGACGCTGAACGACGTGTGACTCTGTAATTCCGTTCATTACACTGAACAACTTTATGAATTGCCAAAAAATGATAAGGCATATGCAATAATGTGTCCATTTTGAAATCAATACTATGAGCGGCAGAAATCTTCCACTAGAGACTATTTGTTTTGCTATTCGATTGATGCATAATGCAAACTCGATCGGTTGAAGACGCATGCAAATCTCCATTACACTTAAGCGTCTATAACATGCTTGGAAGGGAGGTGTCAACAAGGATGCGGTTGCACAGTAAGCGACATCATGCCTGTTAGCTTGTGTAACTCCACCTTCCCTGATTGATGAATTTCAACCTCTGGACAGAGAGATGTAATTCTTCGTAGAAGCTGTAATCCCCTCTCAATCGGCAGCAAATTCTATGACCAATAAATACGTGCAATATATGATTATTGGTCCGTCTGATGTTTTAGCAATATCCTCGAACTTCTCACCACTTAACTGCGTGTAACACAAGGGACACAATAAAAAGTGGGTATAATAGCATCGGCAAACAGTAATTCATATCGAAACGAGTCTATGGGTTTACACCGTATTTCGACGGAATTCCTTCCTCCTCAAAACAAAAAAATTCTGCCTGTTTTTCGCAACATCCGTCAACCATCATTATTTCTTAAGTCTCTCGTTCAATGTGGGTTCTCTATTTTAGATTACATAACGTAATAGGAGAAATTTCTTCGCTTACAACGCGGCTCTATCATTCCATTCTCACTGTTTCTTTTGGTTCAAAAGATCACTCCAAAGAATCAGAATTCACGGAAATCAAGGATTTTAAATGATTTCTGCATTTTCTTCTTTCAGCATGAAAGTATTTCGAAGGTCAAGAACGCAATAACGGAAACAATGCTATATCAACAATACAATAATGAAAATGTGAATATGGCAGAATCAAAGACTCGAATTAACTCAACATAGATGTCAAAGAAGATATTGAGTCAGATGATTCATCTACATACATCACCTTATCAGATCGAGGACACACGTCGTTAGTTCTCTAAGCAGAATTCAAACATAAATAAGTTTCTATTGCATACAACGGTTTTGCTTAGAATAGCCAACGAATGGTAAAGGGAATTTAACGGAAACGTCTGACAACCGATAACAGTCAAAGGAGGCTGGGAAATGACGGGAGCAGCGTCGATTCTCCCGTTGAAAGCTCGGATTGGATCGGATGAGCTTGAAAAAGTGTACGGAAGCAGCTAGTGACAATATATAGCATGGGATGCCTCGAGGTAGTGAGGAAATGGCTGCAAAGCTCACAAGGCCGCACTTTTGTGAACAGTGATCATCTGTTGTTGCTCATAAACGATTCGCCCGTTAGAAGTTTTTTTTTTCTGTTGTTTGAGATCATTTACAGAGGTCAAGGCACAATGATTTTGCCACACATGTCTTCATTATAACTACAGCGCTACTCGGCTAATTTTGATTAGCGGAAGTGATCAGTGCAGCAGTGCAGCACCTCATCAATGCCCGCATTTCCACTTCTCTGCAAATGAACTGAAGTGGTTATTAGGTTTCACCACTGAATCCGAAAGAATATTCGAGCAATTTCGATTTCATTCATGCTCACTTTTTTCCTCGCGTTTGTCATCCTCAGTACTTTCGAATTCAATCAGTGCATTTTCTGCTGATAATATTTTGATATGGGTCGATGAACCGCACCATGCGAAGCTACCGTTAAGTGTCTGGAATGGAAGAAAATTTCACAGTCTGGTGGTGAGATCGTTCATATCACGTGACATATGCATTCGCTGATGCAAATCTTTTTTTCCATGTTTACGTGTTCATCGTTTTTTGGTCAATACACTCATACCGTAATTAGTCAGCCATTCGCCGACGTCTCACTTTAGCACACCCTCACTAGAATTGAGTTGAAATTCACTGTCGAGGTTTTCGCGTTTCGATCGTGATGCTACGCTGTTGTCATTGAAAAGCCAAGCGAAGATGGGGGAAACGAAAGATCTGTATTCCGGGACGGGCACATGACTCAATATCCAGAATTTATTGGTTAAAGGCAGCGAGGGGTCGTGTGCCTCTATTGCTCGGAGAAGAGAGGATCCTGTAACTTTAGACAGTAAGCTAAAAGTAAGCATTGTCACCATCAAACCAGCGCATTAACTGGTATTCTAATAACCAACAAATGTTAGGAAGTGTTGGTTTTTCACCTCCACTAGGTTGCAAAATATTAACAGCTGTTTCTCGACCTTGCAGAGTAGGCAGCCAGAAAGACGTGTACAACATTGAGGTAGCCTGGAATATAGGAGAATTTTGTCGTGCACCAATCGCCTACTCATAACACCTACCTACTCTCTTGCGCGACTGCACCGCCACTTGACTTGTTCAACGATTTCCTCACTGCAGAGAAGTATCCCAAGCTGCGTGAGAGGTCTGATTGATTACGTTTGCATTTTTCAAACTATTCATTCCAATTCGACCACAGATGTGTGTGGAATGCTTAGAATGGTTAAATTCCGCCCTAAAAGATATATTTGGAAATCTGATGCAATGTGAGCATTAGTGGATGCCACTAGCCCTATCTATAAGCAACTTGCAAGCGCTTACATTCAAACTGCAACAGTAAAGCAGGAAGGCCGTTATGAAGTGAATTATACCCGTTGAGAAGTTGAAGCACTGACTAATCTCTTCCAGCAACCTATCTTCTGTCTACGAAACATCACTAAGTGCGAGAGCTTGCTCTTTGAGTTAAACAAGCATTCAGTAGGAAGTATAACACGAGAAGTATTCGTGCAAGTCAACGGGATGAAAAACTGAGGCGATACTCTATACGGAATCTATACTTTACCATCAAAACTCCTGACATACAGCTGCTAAATCTATTTAATTCGATAAACGTTTGGCTGCAGCTGGAATAATGAAATTCAAATTCTAACGGTTAGAAACGTAGTGTGCAAAATAAACGGCAGTCAAAATTTGAGATGCGGTCGGTGGTTTATAGTGACGTAACCGCAGCCTTGCCAAGTGTCCGAACAAAAACGAAAGAAAGAAAATGAAATGGCAAATAAAGGGAATAAATAGAAAATATATTTTTATTACGAAGTTATTCATTCGTGCAAAGAAAATTTGGGGCATCCATCAAAACACGATAAGAAACTTATTTTCCACCTCTTGAGGACAACGAGGTTTCATGATTTATTCTTTTCTATCACAATTGCCCTCAAATCCTTCGGAGAGTTTCAATACGACCCTACCGCATTTGATACTAGACGAGAAAGGAAATTTTTTCCCACTCAAGAGGAATCCGGTGAATCCTTATCGATCTTAACAGGCCAAGGAATAAAGTGAAAAAAACTGTGAACCAAGAAATAGAATCAGACAATGATGAAAGTCGACTGATGACACATGCAAGGAGGAAACTAGGAAAGTTATAAACCCAAGACCAGTCCACAGTTGATGGATTTAAATGATTTATTAAGCGCCCTCCCTTGCAAAATTCCGACTTCGCTACTTCAACGCAGTGCGAGGGTGGCAACGGGTCAAGAAGACTATGCCAGCGGAGCTTCATGCTCTGGCAGGTCTTACCAAGCTGCACAGGCTTCTTATGGGTACCAGGGTGATGATTACTTATCAGATACCTAAAGGCCAACCCGGCTAAAGCGAAGCGGTGAAAAGGCCTGCTCGCCTGGCCAGCGGGGTGGCGTCACTTATTGGCTAGAACAATGCAAAACGACGGGCCTCAGTACCCTGCAGGGCAATCGAACCGCCCTACGACGGCAAGGCGGATCTCGAAAGTCCAGAGGCTGCTAAGAATCTCAGGTTCGGACAGGCCGTCAAGGAACCAGAATATAACCTTAGCCATATGCACCTACAACTGCAGGTCGTTGGCAAGGTGGACCGACCTAACCTACCTGATGGAGGAGAAAGGAAAACTAAGATGTGACATGCTGGGGATCTGCGAAACGCGCCGGAAGGAAGAAATGAATGCAAGATGGGAAGATGGTAGCGCCGTGAGACTGGGAAAGCGTGACGATATCAGAACGGTCGGAGGGATCGGGTTCATCATCGGAAAGGAATGGGCCGACAAGGTTGTCTCGTGCAATATAACATCGACGCGAGTAGGCGTTCTAAACGTCCAAATATGAGGAAAAACCACCCTCAAGATCATCCAGATCTACGCCCCAACCACTACAAATGACGATGATGAAGTCGAAGAATTCTACCGAGAGCTAGAGACAGCTCTAGCCCAAAAATCCACATACACCATCGTCATGGGGGATTTCAACGCAAAGGTCGGGAAAGGGTGGCAAGATGAGAAATACGTTGGAAAATTTGGACTAGGAGAAAGAAACGATAGAGGAGAACGCCTAGTCACCTTCGCCGAGACAAACAATCTATACATCGGAAACAGCCTATTCCAAAAAAGACTATCTAAAAGATGGACATGGATAGCTCCGAATGCTCAGTACCGAAATGAGACCGATTACATCCTTATCGACAAGAGACGTATACTCCAAGATGTCTCGGTTGTAGACCAATTCAATACCGGCAGCGACCACCGCCTAGTTAGGGCAAAACTCAACATCGACAAAATAAGAGAGGAAAAAGCACCACACATTACGTTGAAAAACCAGCGCGCAAAGGCCTATGATGAAAAGATATTTAAAGTCGCCATCGAGAAAGAGAATTGGGATCAGCTCGAAGATATTGATAAAGATTA
>JAARMF010000130.1:13721-27598 GCA_022844705.1 Toxascaris leonina | reverse complement strand
CCCCCCCCCCCCCCCCCCCCCCCCCCCGCCCGGCCGTCTTCGAGCACAACTCTTCTGATATCAGTCTGGTGATTGCATCCGTCAGAACAAGTAAAGAAACGAAGTTCGGGAAGGAATAAACATATATTGAATGATTTGTCAGCATCGTTCATAGGCAGTCGCGACACTGCAGAATAAAGTTTGCAATCGAAGCCGATAGAGTAATAAACAAAGCGATTATTTGTAGATGTGAACTGAACCTGTAACATTCAAATCATCGTGGCGATGTTTCTTAGTTGAGCTATGGACAGTGAAAAGTAACAAATATTCGAACAAAGATTTTGTTAACTAACCCGAAGGGAAGCAATTTGTGCCGCGAATCGATCTCATATAACAAAAACGTGACGACACTCTGCAATCGTCGTGTGAACCAATTGCTGGCGTGACTCGTCACATAGGATATCAAACTAGAAATTAACAATATGTGTCAATATAAATATCCACTCTATCTTAGCCAATCTTCAGCCCATGCACTTCAACACACACACACAATGGACATCATCCGCCGTGCAATACTGATTCCATTAAAGGCAAAACAAAAGCATTATCGGTGCACAGCCCAAAGCATGAAAGCGACTATCGTCATAAGGTTTCAGCCATTCACCTTTCCACCGGGTACATATGGTGGTCATCGTCTCTCAATAAAATTTACGTGTTACCAGAATGGAAATTTAGATGATCAAGCTAGTCTAATCATATAAAAGCATCACCGATCTTGCAATCTGAGGCATGAAAAACACTGACTTTCTAACAATATTTCACAGAATATAACAACAAAAAGCATAAAATGTAACAAACATTTTCGGCATTTCATTGCACTTTTTCTATAACTCAGAACGAAAAAATCAAAAATGGAACAAAATTAGCTGGCTTACCTCGCACAGAATTTGAGTAGTTGAATGTAGATCGTGATGGGATAGGCGAAGAGTTTCGTCACGTAGTTGAATCCGTAAGACTGCAGAGAGGCTAAGAGAGTGTTATCAGCCTCGATGGGCTCTTCAAATGCTGAAAGCTTCATTTTTAGCGGTGAAATGTGAATCGATGCTCATTAGATTTTAGTGTCCTCCTTATTCTTTCATATGCACTGCAGTATGGGAAACTTGAAAAGAAAGAATCTCAACAATTTGATAGAAAAGAAAGAATCTCAACAATTTGATATAATTCCCATCGTATTCTTTGTTCGCTTTTCACCCCTATAAAAAAGTTTCTCGGCTGCAAAGCAATTAGGGCATATTCGAGGATGCATAATGAAAATTTCAACGTAACAACCCAAAGACAGTGTAATACGCCGCCCTTGCAAATGAAGGGAGAAATGTGAGGGAAATTTAACGAAACGATAGCCTATGAAAGAAAGAAACGAATCTTTCCGGAATGTAAGAAAAATAAAAGCGATATTCTTTTAAACAAAGGAGATTCCACTTATATGATCTGTTCAGCACAAAGCGCTGATAGTTTGCAATTTCAAAGAGCATATTTCACCATCTGTGACACTTCCGCCAAGCATTTGCTTTGGATATACTTCGAACCTCGATATGAAAGGAAGCGACAAAGCTTTGAATTCAAGAAAACCGGAAATTCCATGTACTCATTGTTATAGAACACTCCAATTAAACAAAGACGCTACCCACACACAGTTAAGAAAGAATTCATTGCGTAGGAAGCTTTTCATGCAAAGAAGGAATAGCCACTAACGTTCCTGCATGATTTTCGGAAACAACAGCGACGCTCTAGAATCCAGAAGCGATTTAGCCGTTCCATTGCACATCTCACATTCCGTTGTGTTTCGAGTCATGAAAAGAAACATAATGTAGCATATGTGTACGCGGAGATGGGCTTAAAATAAATAGCACAGCTATTCAGCCAAAACAAAAAGGAGACGGTGTAGATCTTGACATCATAACAGGTGCAGAAGAAACAACTCTTGGTGAAGAGAGAAGCGCGCCAGAGTGGAACACCTAAGAACGAAGTTAGAAGATAGAGAGCACGAATCGACACTGAACGTGAACGCTCCATGACAGAAATGATAGCTAGTTACCTGTTGTCGTTCGAGTTGAACGAATAGGACCGCTTCCAACGCGTCTTTCCATATGCAGCCGATTGCATGGAGGGCACCGAAACCAAATTCGCTTGCACAGTAAGACATCGAGCACATGGGGTCAATCCTTAATGCGATCACATGAATGCATTTCTATATGGCATTGAGTGCATTCAATTACATCTCGTTCATGGGGTTGAAATTTTCTCTGCAACGTGGACTTTGGACGTTAGAGGCAAAAAAACGAACATGTGCTCATACTTCATAATAGTTAAGATGAATGTGTGAACTTCTGCAACAAGAAATTAGGTGGATAATTTTTGAACGCATTGCAAACATCGCAATGATAAGAATTGGCCCAATACTCGGCATTTCCAAATGGCGTGGACGTTACTGAACATCGGATCGGAATTGCTATTTTCAGTTAATTAGTTAATCATCCACATCGTTGTTTTGTTGACGTTGTTGCTTTTCCTTACTATTCACATTCATTCAGTTTTTTCTCTTTCTCTCTCATCCCACTTCGGGCTGCTAAAATTAAAATAAGACGAATGAAATCCTATAGTCTATTGGTCGTAAAAACGAACGACTCAGAGTGCCCAGCAGCATTCTGATACCGTCGGTTTAACGCCGCAACGTTTAGGGTATCCGACCAGTTTGGCAGCTAGCCGCTTCAGTGGTTTTGTGAAATGCATCGCACTGGCAGTCTTCTAAATTTCTCTTTGAATTGTCATCGAATTTTTAACCGCCATATTCGCCCTCGATAATAAATCATATTTATGAGTTCATCCCATTATATATTATAATAGTTTTTGTGCACCCATCCGTGCATCAAGGCCACTATGCCAAAATTTTTATACTCCCACGTCGAAACTTGCCATTCCTAAACTGTCTCTCGTGTCTAATTTATACGGCATTCACATGTTTGGTTTCATGGTGGATTGAGAGATTCAGCTTAGCAATTCCTGTAGTCTTTCCTGGCAAAATCTTTTTATTAAAAGTCCACATCATTAAGCGAACCTCTGACTACATCAAACTGTTATACCGACAACAACTCATCGCATAATGCTGACGTTTCTTTTTGTGGAAATGAAATAAAGCTGGGTGAAATGAAACATATAAAACGATACCATTATTAATAAGGAATTTGACAGCATCAACGAATCCTTGTTTGCACATTCGAGAGCACACCTCTGCTGATGGTGGGAATAGACTCACCATCAAACGATAGATATTATTTGCTGTGAATCGAAACGACGTACCCGAAAACATCAAATCCAACATACTGCAACAAATAATACCCTCCAGCTTAGAGAATAAGCTTCCGCCCAGGAAAATGAGCTTTCAACTCGATACATCAGCCAGCACTGTAATGATGCATGCAGAAGAATATAATAACTGGAAGCAAACAAAAACGAACGCATTACTGAGTTTGCGTTTGATTTTATCCCGAAATATCCATAAGAGACGATCAATAAATGAAAAAACGTAAGCAATTGACGTTTGTCTACCATCAGACTCGACCCCCGCATCTTTAGTCACACATTCAGCTAATAAGCTGCCCATACCAAATACTACCAGAATGAATGGACATTTCATCAGCGACAACGCCAAACGACTTTTCATGAGCACACCCTTTTCATGAACAGATCTCACATGAACAATCAGTAGATGCAGCATTTGCTTATTGTGCCTCATACCAAATAGGTAAATCACGAGAGCTTTCTAACACATACAATTTGTAAGCATATCACCGGAAGATCAGAGGAAAATTCGGGGTTCGTAAGTTAGATGCAGTTAGATGGACAGACAGACATATACATGCACGAAATGCACAATCGTGATGACCACATGACATCAAATTTTTTACGTCTATTTTTCCTTACTTCAAAATCTCACAACGCAACGGTTTCTGTTGCCTATGATGCACACAGCATCCACATAAGTCTATATGTAAATAAGTAACCAGTGGGTGGAAGCCAAGGATGGGAAGAGGGGGACAACCCCATGTTCCTTACCCCAGATGTCATGTGATTTGCTGTTGCCTCGACTCTCATTCTAGCTCATCCATCCAGATTTTTGGGAATATATATGGCACGCGATTTTACGCAATCCTCAGCAAAGATGTTATAATATTAGGTATAGGAAGCTATCTGAGTTCAAAAAGTCCATCGGTCATCACAATTACTTTATTTTGCTTTTGTTTCCCTCATTTTAAGCAGAAATCTTTACACAGAGTCGGTTTGTATCTGTTTAATCATATTTGTGTATCTATTTGGCACTTTTAGCTAAAGATGGACAACAATAATGATGAGTCAGTGGGGTATCACCTATGCCCTAACGCGGACCACAGCTTTGATCTCGATATGACCTGTCAGTGGACTTCTGCGTATTTTGCATCTTAGCTTCTTCCATCACCTTACAGCGAATTCATTAGTCAATGTCTCCCAATTATTAGTTGGTACGACTGTACGACGATTTACCAACTGAGGGCAAAAAAATGTATAAATAAGCGCCTATCGGAGTCACCTGTATCTCGCCAAGCTATGACACATCAGCCCATCAAGCGAATAAAGGCTCGTTTGAATGAAGCGCAAATTTCGCTAAGAGAAATATGATTTACCTCGCGCTATCGGTATCCGATGGGCAAATATCGTTTGCTCCAGAGAAAGGTGCCACAGTTACGGTGTAGTCGTCAACCACCGGTTGATTGTCTGTCGCCCCACCATCGATATAAATTTCACCACGAAACTTCGGATATCGCAATCCCCCATAGACCGGGATGAAGCAGCTACATATAATTGCCTAAAACGTTCGTGATTGAATAAGACTCGTAATTAACAAAGATCTGCTTTTGATGCTCTAACTCTTCGATTCCACTAATTACAGATAATTGCACTTAATTCGTGGTTTTGAAATTCAAAGTATGTGATCGGCAAAAGAATAACAGACACATAAAAAAACATAAGCAATAGCCCATTTTCGAATGAGCGCCTTTATGAACGACTGCTAAGAGGTAGCTGTGACAGCTGTCACCTCCCAGAACGTTGATTGCGACTGCAGCATCCTTTTTCAGCAGTTTGCCAGTGGTAACCAATTCGCCTTGTGTTTCAACATTTCGGCCCCATTATCAACTTTCAGAACCTTTTACGGACCCATCGATAAAGCTGCCAATTTCATTATTTCTTTTCTTTTCTATTCCTTCAGCTACTAGTATTTTGTAGATACTTGATACTAATGCTTTATGAAACTCACCTAAGTTTTCCGACCCTGCACAGGCGCCCAGAAAGTGGACTTGATCGGAGATCATTGAATGGCATTTCAACACATTCAATCGATTTGGACTTCAAAGCAAATTCACTCGTTGAGTAGTGGGAAAAGAATTAAATGTGTAGCATCACCTGAATGAGTTCCGCTTTGGAGTCGAACTGTGAAATGACGACATTCTCCATATCCCTCAGTCGAGTTAACGAAATACGAAGGCGACCCGAACAAAGGATGTGTGCATTATCGGGTAGAACCACCTCAAGCTCGGACCTCACAACACCCATCAAGTCAAAATCTCTATTTAATGCACCAAACGTATATGATCGAGCCTGTAATTATTTCTCTATTTCAGTTCGTTATTTACACTTGTTGTGAGCAGAATGCAAATGATGCTGAATCATGCAGCCCTTTCATAGCACAAATTGTTTTGCTAATAAATATTATTATCACTCAATGTAAAGGGAGCACATAGATTTTCAAGTTATTGTTGCTTGAGATAATACCGAACGGATAATTGACAACTTATTCGGTGATAACCTTCGGATGTGATCTCCTCATTCACTCATGCACCACAACTGAAAACGACGGCAACTGATCGAACTCTCTTTCTAAAAATAACCGAATAAAAGATATGGACTTTAGCGCAACATTTAGTGCAAGTGGCCTTTTCATCGTGCAGGCGGATTAAATGTGATGAGCATTGCAAAGATGTTGCGTCCGAAAGTAGTGAATATCACATTTGATAGATGGTGTATATGCGTGTGGCATAAATGATGCACTGTAGGAAATGACCGGAAATGGGATGGGCGCCGAGATGAATTGCACAAGAATTCTGCGGGGGAGGGGGGGGAACAAAAATGCTGGCTCCAAATACCCCAACAGTGAGGGCTATGGCTATACCGGATTAGAATTTGTGTCGGGTGAGAACTTTATAAACATGAGAAAAATTTACTGATTTCCAGCCTTTTGCAGTGAAAAAGCAAACTCCATGGAAATTCCTGCCAACAGTGGGAAAATCTTCCTCAACTCAAACACAATGCAAGAAGCGAGAGATGTTTTTCGTCTGCCCAACTAGACCATAGGTCGTGAAGTATATTCCTATTTTCCAACATACCTATGTCAGTTCAACATTGAGATTTGTAATCCATTCGATAACTCAATAAATATCATTCGCATCCTTTAAACATTAATTCTAGAACTAATCACTAAAATCACAAGAAAAATACATATATTCGGCTTGAAATTAAATGCAGCACCATTTTCAGAACGACGTTTCAGTCGTCGAATGTGTTCATCGGAACAGTGGTTATGATTCGATGTAGTGAAGAACGGTAATGGGACATGCAAGGATAAAGCACGATGTTAAGCCTTTTCTCCCTCAAGTTTTACACTAGCTGTCCCTCTGAAGACAAATCTCAAATTAGGTTATAAATTATATCAATAATTTCGAACACCTCGAAAAGTATGGAGTCTATCAACGTACAAAGTGCTTATGACAGCTTACAATGAAAATTCTTTAATAGAATAGGCCCGTGAAAGAAGCTTATAAAGAGTTGAAGGATAGTACCTGATTAACTACGTTCAAGATGATACTGGTGGTACGCGATATGCATATGTTACATACGAGACAAGCAGCAATGATCGACCCAGCCGATGCACCTGACACCGAGCCAGACAGTAACTGCGGTGCATATTCCTTGATGGCCGCAGCAACACCAGCATGATAGACGCACAGGAATCCACAACCCGAAAACGACAGCGAACGGTAATACGGCTCACGCTCTTTGCTCATCATTTCTGCAAACGCATTCATCGATAAGTTTGCACTGATGGATTCAACAATGATGTATGCGAAATGCAGTGTCTGTATATGATCATCGATAAAATAAGAAGAGGAATGTAGGATCGAAACTGGTGAATAATAAATACATAGAAATTTGAAGGAAATGAGGAAATCACATGCAGCCTAATGCGTTTGAGAACGTCCGCTTGAAAGAGCTTTTCAGAATTATTTTCCCACCGTTCTAGTTGTCTGTCAGAGGGAAAAAATAACGATCCTAATGGAAACATTATGCGAACAGTATTCGATACAATCACATGAAAAAGAGCAGCGATCTAAAACATTGGATGGAAAAGGGAAGGGGTCGAAATATTGTGGACGGAATATAACAATTACCAGCCAGTCATAATTTTATATCTAGAGAGACTTGTGGAATCTCTAAGAGAGAGATGGAGAGAGTAACAAATGAAGTTATCTGTTAAATTCTCATCGCCACATCTGCAAATGTCACAAAGAGGAAGGCAATAAGGCAGATGCAAAACACCTGGTGGTATTGCGTTCACACCTTGCAGTAACCATCATATGCGATATACCTGCCAATTGAACATATCCTACACACCCATAAAACGCAGAAAATTCTTGCAGATCTCAAATATCAACCGTGCTTGTCACAGTAAATATTTTAAAGTCTATTATTTAAAGCTGCCCTCTTCAATCGAATCTACCATTATTTTTTAGATCTATAATTATTTTCTTTTCTCTCTAAATATACATTTATACAAAAGCTCCCTATCGAAAAATAAACGACGGGAGAAGGAAGGGGTGAAGTGGAGATTGCCCACTTGATATGAACATATTTCTACATACGTTCAAGGAGGTAATCAATATCTGCAAAATGAGAAAACTCAACTAATGAAACGAAATAAAATAAAATAAAACGTTGTATGCCTTACAAAAAATGAGCGACATTCAAATGAAAACAATAATGTCATTCGAATTTATAGTCCAATTCATCGTTCAAAAAATAAAAAGAGGTTCATTACTTCAAACAATGAGAAGGGAATCGCTTCAAACAATTTCCAAACATTCCTCAAGTCAATTCCAATTCGAATATCAAAACGAATGGGCTGATGATAGTTAGATGTGATAGCGAGATGCAAACACCGCAAACACTACGAGAACGAAAAAAGCGAATAGATTTTTTTTCGATGGTCATGTGAATGAACGAATAAAAAAATGTTGATGAGGAATAAAAAAAAACGATCAGAACTATTAGATACCACACACGAGTATCATCAAAGACAAACATTCGCTGAGTGGGCAAAGATCACTCAGCGGCAACGAAAACAAATTGGCGTCATTCCGTTGCAGTAGTGGCGTAAGGATACCCCTAAATAACTCACCTATTGCATTAGATGATTTGAGATATACATTAGAGATGAACTGAAATAATTCAGATCACCGGGCTGGAAAGGGGAATGGGAAAAAGACAAAGAGGACGGGAAGTGAAGTTTGCACGAAGAAATAGTCGAGTAAAGTGGGAGTTGAGACAAGAAAACAAAAAACATCGAAAAGTGACAAAAAGTTAGCAAGCAGAATGCTCTGGACTGTTCCTGGTATATACAGACTTAATATGACAACGTGTGGGTTGACTGCATACTGATTCCTGTGAGACGGGATCTGGCGCAAACCCTCCATTTGTATCATTTTCGACTTTTTTTTTATCCGATCTTTCACCTCAACATGTAGTGCGAAAGACGTTAAATGCTTCGCAATAACCGTACACTGAAAAGCCCAATTCATCAACTTTCAATTCAGCGTTGCCCCATTATGGAATCTCCTATCACAAGCTGTCAGTGACACCCAAAACACTTCCCACCTCACCGCAATGCATGCACATACAAGGCAAAGCAAATTATGACTGCAGATATAGTGACACAAATTGGATATACACCATATATATTCTAATCGTCTCTAGGTGAGATATCGCCGTCAAAGCATCAGTTGTGTATTTGATATTGTGATTCACAGGGAATGGACACTTAATGTGCCATCAACGATACAAATACATTCAAAAATATTGCTGTCTTATGGATTACACGTCGATGCTTACTGCAAGCGGAGACATGCATCATGCCTCTTGATTATGCACCATTCTGCCGTGCGCACTTTAAAATCCGCACTAGCTGAACAGCAACAAAACATTTTGTATACACCATTTGGGGAATTGATGGGCGTTTGTTCGGTGTATTCCTTCGACGTCATTTGGACCGTTCCGGGAACGCCACAATGTCGCATTCTGACGATCTTTGACTGGGGCAGCCCTCTACGTGTGCCAAAAATCTTCAACGACACTACCAAGGCAGATAGTATCGTTTCCGCCTCTCTTTTCGCCCACGCCTTCGGTCAACTCTCTAAATGACAACAAGTCACCAGTTAGCGTTTGCCTATCACATCATCAGCCAACAAACTAATCGATCAAAAACGATCAAAAGTTCGAACTCGAAGTGCCCTTTTTATGTCCTACGAAAGGTGTTCTCCTATCACAAAAAGTTTTTTTTGATGAATGACGTATCTTTTTGTATGGCTGCATAACTCTGCAATGATGAGAAAGGGCTCTTCAAAGAAATAATGCAATAAAGTGTGGGCAGAGAAAGAATAAAGCAGCAAGGGAACATATATTATTTAAACTTGTGGAGACCATTCCCTCTCCTCCTAATTGCCCTAGAACATTAAAAGTCATCATTCTATTGTTCCAGCATTTTAGAAGCTGAAAGAATCCAGTTGTGTAGTAGCACACAATAGGTCTTTATTCTGAAAATCTAGCCCGGTCTTAACTTCAATGCATCCTATTCTTCCTTGTCTGATATAATCAGAGACGGTTTCGAGTGAACGGAATGGTCCCTTTTCTAAGCAGTAGTATTATTAGGCCAGGCGATCTGTGGCATCCAGATTTGTGGGCCGATCGCTGCTCAACTCGGCGGTGAGCAAATATCGGCTCATTTTTTGCTTCGCAGATGCAAAAAAGTAATATTTTCAATGCACAGTCACAAAGCACTTTCACAACAAATATGCACCACTAATATGCACTCTCAATTTGCATATATCAATGCCCTCTGACGGATTTTCACCCAAATGGCGGAAGGACAGCAATTGATACGTCTTCTGCTGCAAAGTTCATCGGTCCCGAAATGTTTCACCTAAAAGGTTGCAACTTGAGTTTCCATCCCTCCGTCTCCCTCCACCTCTTCTCATGAAACTGTCAGCCCCGAAACTGCAAATTGGCAGCCACTTTAGACTGAAAATGAGCAAACAATTTCTATGAGCTTGGTCTCTATGGACTCAGAAAACTCTCCGAAATGCAGTTTTTACAGGATGCATTTGCGCGTATTTCATCGACTTAGAAGGCTAAATATGCAAAAAAGGTATACCCTGAATGAGCGCAAAAAAGATTAGACAGAGGCGTTGTTATGAAGGCATATAGAGGAACAGCGCCCTCAGCAAGCGAAAATACCAAAGGACAATGAAGCCTTCCTGAAGATGATGGGCACCTGAACGACCGAAGTGCGCGCCTTTGATCCCATTGATGGATTAAAGAGCTCAGAACTTCCCGACGCAAAGTGATCCTTTCCCATGAAGCACAAGAAGAAAGATGGTGTTGACAGATCGTCACTTCCTAAGTGACATATCCGAAGATATTTTTATTTGAGTGATTTTGATGAAACGATTGTGAATAAATAATTCGAATTTTACGGTTTCAATCTGCATTCATAAATATTGCGTCGATACATCCCTGGACATGTACTCCATTGAGGTTTCCTGAGGCCTTTCTTCACTCCCATCATAAGTGGAACAGCAATTTATATGTGACTATGAGCAAATTGATAAAGCGATTTCTTTGTTATCACATGAAAATAGCCCTCAATCACGAATAAACTGTTGAAGCTTTGCAGGAATAGATTTGCAAACGGCGTTTTATAAGGAAACACTTTAATATGATTCAATCTGTGCAGAGCATGATCAGCTATTTGAACAAGAAGGATGCGAATCAAATCAACTTCGGTACACACCTGGGGACGCAACATTGACCACATTAAACTCATACTTTGATGAAATCCTCACCTCTTTTTGATTAACTAACGAACGTAACGGTTCTTCACCCACCTGTTCTTCTATTGCGCAATTTCCTTGTCGCATGCCAGCATGACGCCGGACAAGCTGCCGATACCGGGCAAACAAGTTGTCGATTGGCTAGGTGCTTCAGTGATGTACCAATGGCTGCGATAGTAGAGGTTTGAAGTTATTCCCTTTCAGAGTTATTTTTGCATCCGATTTTGGCCGTTTCGACGGACATTGTGCGGAAGTGCAGCAGGTTGTGCGGTGTTTCATTTTTGTATGAGTGAACCTTATTTATTTTTGAAATCACTGTCACCCAACGCTGGGTCGGGTTATCTGTTTCGGTGTTTTACGCTTGTTTCCTTTCCCAGAATTGGTTTTGCATGATACACCCTTGGGTCTCATTCAGTTCAGTCTCGAGCTGACTGCTACCAGGGACTTCATTGCGACTGCATTTGAACTATGGCTATACGGAGATAAACCGGGCCTGGAACGAGGCTCCTAGTGGGTAAAAGGCAGCAAGGTACTTAGTGATATGGTGTACCTGTCAATCAATCAGACTGAATTAAAAGATTTCAACTTTGGAGAATACCACAAGGTGCAATTTGATTTCATTTTCAATCGTGAAATCTTAGGGAGTGTGCGGACACACTCTTCGATGCTTAGATCACTTGCTTTAATTCTCTTGACTCACCCTTTAAAGATGTGTGAGCGCAGAGATTATTCCTTGCAATTGAAGCGTAAAATACGGTGTCTTTCACAGATTTTAGTGATGCCGGAAGAGAATCATTAGATTGAAGAAATTATTCGCGTTCGATGCCTTTGATTGTCCACTCAAACATCCTAAAAGCCGATGAATTGAGGCTTGCTAATCTCTAAGAATTGATATCATTTGCAAGGGGGATTTTTTGGGTAAGATTTCGAAGGTGATGGGAATATGCAGCAAGAGATATTAATTTGAGAAAAGCACATTTAGTGATTCAGTGGATTATGAAAGTGGAATGCTTGGGAAAATTAGTGTTATTGCATCGAGAGTCACTTTGTAGGTTTTGAATGTCGTTTAGGATGAGAGCTGTGCTTGGTGGTGCAGAGAACTGAGGAAGGCGACATTTCACTGGAGATTCTGAAAGTAATTCGGTGTCATTCTTGAAGATTCGAGAAGGCAACTTTGTCAACATTCCGCACTTCATCGAATCATCGCTCATCATTATCCCGTCTTATTTTTAGGTCCCATTTAGGAGATTCCTCTTTCAGATTGAAAAATGATTCTCTTAATCGAGGAATCACCTTATATAAACTGATTTGACACGCTTTTTCCACGTGTCGCGAATCAGTTTCCACAATTAAGCGGTGAGGCAAATCTTCAGAGAACGATGGAGTGTCGTCTAATAAAATTTGCCTTCTGATGTAGTTTTTTTCGATTTTCTACTGCGCCATTTTTGGCGAGTTCAAGCTCTTTTGAATTACCACTGCCAGCAGTCTTATCACCGCCACCAAAAGTTAACCTCCTTTGGATAACTTTTCACTGCAGGAAGCAAGCAATGCCGAATAGGATGGTAGGTGTGGTATGTTTCTTCTAAACTATGATTGACTTGGTTGAAACGAGTTCAGTTCACACTCGTTTCAACCAAGTAAATATGTAACGCGGGACTTCTTTATTCTGTATTTCGCACTTCCTTCATCGTAGACCTACTTAATGGTGTTGTTTTCGACAACTGGCTGCTATGATGGACGTTATAATTGACGCAAACTCACATATTTTCAGGTATTATGAATGCAACTTGCCCAGCATCAAAGCCTCACGTTACCGCCGAGGACCAAGAACTAATCAACAAATTTGCTCGTCTTCATCAGAAATCAACCGAGCTGAATGTAAAATTTTAATTAAATATTGCATTCACTACCAGAACAAGACACTGTTGAATTGCAAACACATCGTTTGCACTACACACAGCATGGGCATATTAATCATTGGTTTGAGAAGCAAGAGCCCTTTGTTGGACCTATTCCTTTCCCCCTTGTAACCTGGTGAACGGAAGAATACCTTCTTTCCCTCGTCTGTTGCATCAATAAGTACTTGAAGACTTTTACAAAGTTTTAGAGCATCAATTCTCGGTTTTTTCTTTTTTTTCTTTGAAAGAGAGGGGGGCGGGAGAGTGTAGGGTGAGTGTATTTGTTTGATCGGAGGTCACCTTATTACTGTGGACAAAAACACCGACTTTCAAGTTTGGTACTACAATAATTGTCTTTTTGGAAGCTGTGATTCATAGGGTAATATACCGATATCCGGTGGCTTGGACAAATTCGGCTTCTTCCTGCTTTTTATGTTCTTTCTACCTTTTTAGGGGACCCATCTGTACGCCTTCAAAAGATGATTTTATTTTTATCTGTTTCATTGCTATCCCAAAGTTGTGAATTGTTTTACTAATGCACAGCGGAAAGGGCATTCTGTGCAAGCAGCATTTCTTGCTGAGCGATGCAATGGAAGTAGGCGAATGGTTCGGCCAAAATGGCACTCTGACCAACGATCCACGAGAATGCCGCTCATCGCAAACAAGTTAGAAGCTGGGTATGTGTCCAACATGCTGAGGTCGACATAGGCTTGCTATTTCCAGCTACCTTCTTTCCGTTAAGTCCTCC
>JAARMF010000130.1:0-13530 GCA_022844705.1 Toxascaris leonina | reverse complement strand
CCCCCCCCCCCCCCTCAATGGCAGCAATGGTGCAGTCCAAAATTTGTTTGAGGGTTCCTGAAGTGCGTACTCACGAATACGCAATAAACGGAGAAATGAAAATAGATGTGAAGCTAACAATACACTATCGTCAAATTGGTTTCTTCAGATGAGACACAAGCAGACGGAGTGGTTTAATCCTCCGTGAGGTGATTTAGAAAATTAGAAGCTTGTCCGCATACATGGAGTATACTATTGGGCGCTTTTATCGTGGTGCAGAAGGGCATGAAACTTGAGAGGTAACGGTTGTGAGGACGAAGAGGTAAAACGATGTGCTAGTTATCCCCAGTTGTTATCATTTCCTTATAGGGTATCATAGCTTCGTTTTGCGTAAGCTTGGTTTTAAACCTGTTTGTATCAATTTTTCCATTAAAACGATGGTTTTTTTTTAGAGAAATCGAACGTGACTGAAAATATGCTCGAGTGAGTGCGCCGCAACATTAGGAACTAAAATATGAGAAAATTCTGCAGTGTATTTCATAGATTTCATGCAGCGGGAATTGATTCATGACAGGAATTTACCACTTGAGTGTAGAGTATCCTGTAATGCTTGACCTTTCAATATTACTTCTCGGCGGTATTCCATTTCTTCCCTCCCCGTCAAATGACCATGTCTCTTTCATTTATAATTCTTTGCAGTTGCATAAGCTTCACCACAGTCACTCACAACAAACAATGCCATTGCAGTCGTCAGAAAGAGGGAACGGGTCATTTTTATTTCCGGAAAATTGGTTAAACAATTGGTCTTAGATCATCTTTTCAGTGTTGTTGTTGCAAGTGTTTGATTGTTGAGAGGTGAGCTAGCGTGCTGAAAGCGTTAGCAATTCAAATGCTGTACGCAGTTTTTTTTGCCACTTGCGCAATTCGGGATCAGTTCAGAGTATTGTTCCTTCACGTTCTTGATTATCAAAGTTGGAGAATGAAGAGGAACGTCAAGAAGGCGTGTTTTCTCTTCCTCACAGGATTGTTGTTGTCGTCGGAAAGGGAACGGCAATCGTGGCAAATGCTCTCAGCATTTCTTTCAAATGCACTAGTTTGGGTCATAAAAGGTGCATGTGTCTGCTTCTGGAAGTGACTGTTATGGCATCAATATTGCGGAATAATACTGTTATTTGTTTGCAGTACAAATGCAGCAATCAAAGTCGAGCAGCTGAAAAACGAAACGAACGGTCAATATTCTCCGAATAAATTAAAATTCACTCTTGAATTAAAGGTTTTACAATTGCTGAGGCATTTAAAGGGTCATACCTCATGTATACCAAATTTCGTTTTCTTTTGTTTTCTTTGAATGTGCTGGTTGACTACCGCAGATGAGCACAAAGCGTCGAATAATGTACCATTACGCATCTTTGCATTGTTATATAGAATACTCGAAAACACACTTCGCCTGCTTGAGTCGAGAGGTTTTCTCTCTGCTCAATATTATTGATGAGTTTGAAATATGTTATAATTCCTGAGTATAGGAGAAGCTGCGTTCGAAGATGTCCGAGGTGAATAATCTGGCAGATGCTTCTGATGAACTGTTATTATTGGATGAAGAAGACTCTGCCCACATTCCCTTCAAAATTGGTTCCGTCTTCGTGATGTATGATCAGGTTTGCACAAGTTTTTCGTTCGCTGTCAACATTCTCTAAGCAAGAATTAATATTTTTGTTGGGAAGGTGAAGGAACTTTCAGCCTCTTGCTGTCCATTATTGAGATAAAGAATGGTTAGGAGTAAAATAAAAGCGAGTTGAATGAAGTTTTATCGATATCTTATTGGTCAGTTATGGAATGGTCACTTTTTCATAATTTCTTGCTGATGTGAGCAGGTCTTTTATCTCGATGACCACAATTCTTCTAAGTCATTTTTTAATTATACTGACCATTTGCATAAGTAACGGCCTTCTCTTTTACTGCTTGCGGTACATCAGAAAGTACTCAGTTGCAGCTGCAGATTTGTAGTTCTTATTGGGGCAATTCGTTGTCGATTTGGTCATTATTTTGAAGTTTTGACTAGTCGATATTGTTCCAAAAATCTTTAAAACGTTCTTGCCTTCACGTGAAATATTTTTTGGATGCGAAAATTTTCATTTCCGCGTTAAGTATAACTGCAGGAACATAGCAGTTGTGTGGTTTGTGCCTGCACATTATAAGATATTTGAAAACGAGTTCGACGAATACAGATTCAGCTGTTGCCATCAGAGCAGATTAATAGGTAATTTGAGGATTTTGATGGGGCTAGCTCTTCGCTGGGAGAGATGCAGAAGCAAAGCAGAGTAAACTGAGATATAGATCTAATAGTCTGCCTAATTTCGGTCCCAAAGGGACCGTGTTATGCAAACGCCAAACTTTCAGTCCTAAGTTCACTCTCTCAGCCCAGTGTTGTTTCGATGCAAAATTTAATGGCGCTTCAGAGGTACACTCTAGTATATTTGTTCCAGTCACAAATTTACGCTCTTAGGTGATGTGTTGTGCAAAAATTCCCCAAAGTTTTTAAGGCACCATTCTTTCAGTTTTTCTTTGAAGTGCACAGATTGCAGAAACAACAATTGAAGTTCTAAAGTCTATTATATCTCTGCTGCGATATCAGGTATTCGTTTGTGCCTCTAGTTGAATGAATATTCCGTAACTAGTGGGTGAATGATTGCTCAGATCCTACAGCTGTCGCCTTATTAGTCGAGGTGAATGCATTTCAGGGATCGATGGAGGAGAAGTTGGAGAGAATGAAAAAGGAATTAAACACGGAAATCAGTGCCATCAACGAGTCGAACGAGAAACTTCAAAGTGAAATGAGCGAACTAAAGTCGCGTCTTTATGGTAAATTCGGTGACAGTATTAACCTCGAAACAGAAAAAGATGATTGAATTTGTTTTCGTCAATCTATAGCTGCAGCACAAATCCGAGCTGGTATTTCCTTGTACATCCCGACCTCTCTCCCTCTTCCTCCAGCCTACATCCATGCTTCCACAAGATCTGGTCTGGGACAAGCTTATCTATAGTCCACTTTATTTTTTGGTCTATCGGGCAAAATAATGTCTCGCTTTCAAAATTCATGCGAGTAATATGGTCTTGGCCTCAGTTCTTCAAATTTTATGAAACTGCGGTCGTGGAGTCAAGCACATCTACTGTTTTGTTGTTGTCCCGTGCGGACAGTGTTCGATATGCATACGCTTCCGTTCGAAATGGGTGACAGGATGGAGAGTAGGTCTTTATATGAAGAAGTTTGGTCCGTTCTATTTCTGATGACAATAAATCGGGTCTATTTTTGTGACAGTCTTCGAAAGAGGCTTTGCAGGGGCATTGTTGAACTCATATTTGTTGACGGATTTATTGTCGTCGAACGTCTTTGAAATGTTTTTATGCTGAAGTGCTGATGCGTTTGCGATATCGGTAGGAATTTTCGATTGTAAGAAATATATTCCGCTGACTTTGACTTTCCGATGACTGCTTGCGTCATTTAAGTTTCTTTCATAGTTTTATATAAACTCTTTTGATACTCATAGAAATTTCTGTTGTTGTTTGATGTATAAAGTGATTTCATTGATGTGAATTGAGAGATGTGAGCAGCAGAGGTTTTTCTTTAAGGCAATTTTAGTTGTGGATGTGGAACGTTGTTAAATTACACTCATTCTTCTTCACTAATTCCGACTAAAATTCTTTCTTAAACAAGTTGATATGACTATTGGTCGGTATTGATGGGAATTGTGGGCGAGACAATTTGTCGTTTGAAGCGAGCATCACTTCCAGCATTACTGTGTTTCCTAGCATATCTCGTAGTGAAAATCGAATACTGTAGATGGAAAATATGTACATCATAAAGGAGCGTTATTAGTTACCTCGACACAAATAGAATAAATATGACGATGGACGAGTAATAAATGAGTCACTGTTGATCGCACAGAAAATGTAAAGAACGCTTAGTTCGGAGAGGATTTGACTGTTAGTTTTTCAACTCGGTATTACTTCCTTAAGAATGGGGACGCCTGGACCTCAGTATCGGAAAGAATCTTTTGTGGCAGCGAGCATAGGTTTTGAAATCATCAAGAAATGCAAGACTGTGAACACTTCTTAATGTTCTCTTTGCTATTTTCATTTCCCTCTCAGGAAAGTGGAGGAATATGATGAAATTCTTCGGCTTATCCACTTTCATACAGCGCTTCATCTGATCACTTGAAAGACTTCCATTTATCGAGTCTGTACTGTGAATTTGTGAAGGAATAAATCCAACGAGATAATGAACTTCTTGATGGACGATAGTGCCTGAACAAGAACGAATTAGAACGAGAAGGCGACAAGGAAAGGAGTGGAAAAATGCAGCCGAGTTGGATGGATGGTCAAACACAAGAAAATTTGGTTGTGAACATGGTGATAAAGGAGTTTTAGAAGTTGATCGGACCGTAGACTGAACTTGGAGACATCTTTCACACCAACGTCAGAGTTTGGAGGCTTCCACGAATTTATGGCCCTCTTAGTGGAGGAATTGTAGATGTGGCGTTACTAAAACTGCGTTTGTATAGCTTATGAGAGTGGTCGTATTATTTATGGGTTGAGGTGAAATAATCTGATGGAGTAAGAAAAGTTCAGGAAGGTTTGCTCCTAGGCCGAGCAGAGATCGAACTCTGTTCTCACTCTTGTGAGACTGTCGAATCGCATCTATAGTTTGTACTCCATAGTTGCTATGCATATGTGTTGCATGCCACTACGTAAACTAAGAGGTTAAGACATAGAAAGTTTGTCCACTTGAATGTCGGAGAAAATTTCGACACGAATATTTTCATTCGAATGTTGGGAAGAGTTTCAAGGATTGTGCTTTGATGACACAAAAAGGATCCATTAGCTTTCCTTCAGGTACTTTCGATGTCTCGACAAGCACTGAACAAGAGGAAACAGTAACCATTTGAAGAACATTGAATGGAATAAAAATTTTCGAGAATGTCGTAGTCAAAATACGCAACATTCGCAATTCACAACAAAATCCCTTCTTCTCACGATATATCTTTATTGTTTTCTCACATTTCGATGATCGTTGATTGCGTCGAGAGTTGCTTGTTTAGCCAACTTAAAGAGAGTTGTATAGAGTAGGACTCGACTGATTCGTTTTTAATTGACCACATCGCACATATTGCTGCTTAGAGACATTCATATGTGTGCTGTAATCAAATATCGTGTGAGCATTAGAGCACAGCAACAATTAATAGCGGGTCGGTGTGGTTTCCTAGTGACGCCATCTAGTGGATTGTGTTCTTGAATATTACTCATTGCCCTTTCATCGCGTCTAGGGAACAGCACTCATGTATGGAACGACGCGATTGCCTCCAAATAGCAAGAAGAGGTAGAGCTTGTATGACTTTCTCACTTATTCTCTCCCTTCGTTATGCGACTCGTATTATCACTTATTGCCAGTGAGTTTGTTTCCCTTTTGCAGTATTATTGCTTTAAGCTAAGATGCTATTAAATGCTCGCATACAATCAAACTTATTCTCGTTTGCCCACAAAGCATTTCAAGCATCAATTGTTATCTGTTCCCAGCAAGCATAAACCTTACATTCTGTTATATTCAATTGCGAACTGAACTCGTTAAATTTTGAGCATTGCTCGAGCTATATTTTCAGCATTTTGAGCAAGGCTGAAAATATGAGAACTGCTAAAAAATTGAAAGTTTGATTAATTTCTATCTATTTCCTCAGCTATTCAACTCTGTAACGCAGCAATGTTTCATTCAAAGATATTCGATAACGTTCGATTCGATAAGGTTCGATATTCGATTCATCGGCAAGAGAGACAAATTCACGGGGCGGTCGGTGGTGGAGAAAACGTTGTTTCTATCCATCTCAGTCGTTTTATTTGTAGCCAATTTCATTAGCCACCTCAGTCGAGTTGACATTCAGCACACTTTTTTCTTCTCTTTTATTTCTCAATCCAAGAAATATTTTTTCCAAACTTTGAGTCTATCAACCCAATCAATCATTCACTGATCTTTGAACAACAGACAGCTATTCTATCGGCATTAGTCATGACAGGAACAATCGAATATGTGCTCATTTTCACTAGTGAATTAATCGTTCAATAGTTATCGCCTCTATTTCATCAATCTCTTTTCAGCATTCACAATTCGTCAGAAGGAACTCTGCTGATAAATAAATCCAAAGATGAAAAAAAGATTAGGCTTTAATTACATTCCTATTTATTACATTCCTGTGATTTCATTTAAAAAAAAGAACTATGAGTAGGAATTTATGGCCAAATATGACCGTAAAGGAAATATCTACCTCAAAAATGAAAAAAAAAACTTGCAACAAAGCGTCACATACACTAATTTTCGGCAAGTTTTATATTTTTCAATTAGTGTTCAATATATTTCAATTAGTCCATCAACTAGCTTATCACATTGGATTCATACGACCACCGATTGCACTCAATGAGCAGGAAGTATCGACTTCTTTTTCGTGATGGAAAAAGCAACAAATCCTCAAAATTGGGCGAGATCTTTGCGATCTCTCCATAATCTCTGTACAAGAAATATTAGTTTTTCGGAGACTCATTTACAGCATAACGATGGCATCAATAAATTGTATATCGAATATAGCAGCATTTCACGGATATACTGGCGATGGAGACACTAGATTACTTTGCGGATTTGTCTCGTCCGAAGATTTTCAGGATTGCGTTTAGCAATACCTAATATTTGATGCTTTTGCAGTCATCACTGTCTATATCTGTTTGGATCATCACTGTAATTGCTATTTTGCAACTTTTTCTCTCTTATAAACTCATCATCAATTTTGATTTCAAAAATCATCAAGACATTCAACAAAAAATATCCTACTTAGTGCTAACTTACTAAGTTCAAATCGTTCATGCCTCTTAAAAACGTTCAACTTCTGCAATATTATTTGTATCGCAGAGTGCTACCACAATGCAGAATTGCGATCTATCTTTCGGTTTCTCGTGATTGAGATCATATATCAGCTCATTCGATAAGGGAACAATATGAACGACGAGATAAGAGCACCTGTGCGATGCTCTTCACCCAGCATTCCGCTTTTACACATAATGGCTAGTGTTATGCTATGCGCTTCCACTTGGCACATATATACGTTCGTTGCCCCATTGTTCTATTGTGCTGTGCAAATTCAGTCGCTCCTTGCTTTTATAATTCTTATCGAGTATTCATAAGAAATCAGTTATACTTCTAAGTGCCCACTGAACTGTAAATAAAAATTCCTTAGAAAAGACCTCAATGAAGCTGCAATAACGATGATTCTTCATTATCATCCTGAGATGTTATTTTGCTATCAATGTTAGCGATCGCTAGCAATTGCCTCACAAATATTTGAAATATATGACAACATTTCACATTCCATACCCAACTATACTTCTACTACATCACATTTATTGAATATAACTATACCATGAGGCATTATGCTTAATTTAGCTTGTGATGTACCTGTAATTATGTCGATGTTGTGGATGATTACTTGTTAGAAACCGAATGTTGGTGTCGTTATGAGAGTTGCTTCATCTCTAAATTTTGAAATCGATGAACATTGAGCATTAAGGCTCACAAATTTCATCTCTTTCGATCGCTTTTGTAAATCCTTTTTATTAGTGTTTCGCTAACTTCTCCGTTACTAAAAATCATCGGAATTCGAATGCAATAAGAATGAGGACATAAAGATAAAAATATGTGAATGGAATATCGCATGATTAAGTATTAATGATTCATCAGCTACACATTTTACTGACCCCATAAATGTCGTCTCTTTTCTATTTCTAATTTGTTGCCAATTGTATCTATCTCTTAGTGCTGCCAAAAATCCTATTATTGACTACACTAAAGGAATCGAGCAATGAATATGGCCGTATGATTCTCGAACGTCCTCGGATCACCACTAAAGTTAGTCAGTGGAAGTTCTCGAGCATCGTTCTATGAAAATCTTTCCAAATGATTCGAAACTTTGAACAAAGCGATACGCATGAAGTTGGAGTATTAAGCTCGAAAGTTTTTAAATATGTAAAATCTAGCTGTGATTTATGCATATCTGTTGAGCTAATAAAGCACCAATCTAGATATATCACAACTTGCGCTTCGATGTCCTTTTTGTCAGCATATTTATGTGCAAAATCCTCATGAAGCAAAGCTCAACGGTGCCTTCAACAATAAAATTTCTAATTGCCATCATCATTCAGCCTGTTAAGCGCACAAGCAGCCATAGATGCACATTTGTCAGCATAAGATGCGTGTAAATTACATGTGCATTGATGCCATTTTTTTATGTGGTCTTCCAAAGGTGTGCATCATCTCTAATTACGTATGAGATTTCCTTCGCAAAGGAGCTCTCCAATCGTCCATATGAAAGTCGTCTTCGCGAGGATGAAGCGCCCCATTCTCTCTCATTCCTTATCGGCCTATCTAAGCTAAACAGCAAAAACTTCCGTTAAATTGTACCTGTTGATATTCTGTTGCTTAGTTTTACTTTACAGCTTCGCATAGCTCAACAATTCGATGATTCTTGATGACTTTACATACGTTGTCTGAGAACGTTTATGACTGCATTTGAGCAGAACGGTTTGTCTTCCTTGTTGAGGCATATTGAGTTCAACAATCGTTTTCATGGATGATGAGATTCAAATAAGAGCAATGAAGCGAAATCCGAACGCAATCTGAGGAAGGCGCAATAAGCCGAAACATTATCTGAGATAAAATTTTACGAAATCATATATAACACTCCGCAAGAAATGATCAATGTATCAAAAAGTTCCCTCAGATAAGAAATAACCTCTAAATGAAAAATAAATTCGCATTTGTTCCTCACTTCTCGTGATCATCTCGGCCATACAACCCTCACAGTCGAATTGAGCAGCTTTTCCCTATGTTTTCGAATGCAAATAATTTGATGAAACGGAAGTCTCCGTTGCCAAACTTGGGATAAATTTTGCTTACTGCATCGACTGTGCTATTGATGGTGAGAAACCATATGCAGCATCTCTACTTGACCTTTCGAATGAGGAAAGCCCTTTGATACTTTAAACTTTGAAAGATCGGTACATTCCTTTCAGTGCAAACGATATTGCTCTAGAAACGGATGAAATTCGGATCTTCTATCCACGTCAGCTTGGTAGTAATTGTGGTTATCGAAAGTGTAAAAAAACATCAGATTGCGAGTCGCGAAATTTGCAAATTCAAAGTACCAAAACCAATTTCAAGTAATGTGTGCATTATATGTGTCTTAAAACATGCGAAAAACTGCGTAAAATTCGACAGTTATCACTCAAACATATTTCGAGAGCATCATTGAACCGTTTTTAATTCAACTCATAAACATCAAAGATCAATGTCGACACGAAAAAAGTTCACATAAATTTTGCTGTGGAACGAGCATAAAGTGGCCTGGAAAGTGAATTTTTCCGGTCTTTTATAGAGAAAAGGCATTGCTGCCGTTGTGTATTTTAAGTGACCATATGAGCGGTGAATGTGATCAGATTATGAGGATCGTGTTGTGCTTTCCTGTTGATACATAACTGCATTTAATTCTCAACTCATTGCAATGCTTCGTTTCCTATTCGATTCTAATTTCTATCAAATATACGTCACAAAGTTTTATGCAACGAAATTATGGAGGCCTTTAATGGCTTTCATATCAACAATGCACAACAATGCAGATTATCGCATAAAGCAATAAAAATCACAAATAGATGAAGCTAACATGCTTGTTGCATCACATCACAATTTGATATTTGATATTTATTCAGAGAATTCGCAAAGTTTTCTGAGACAAAACATCACTCTACGGAGATGTTATGCATCAATTCTCTTGCAATAGCGCTAGCTTTTGAGTAATTTTTGATGAACGAAGCGATAGATCAATAGAGTTAAAGCTGCAGTGAATTATCGGTTTAATAGATCAACTGATATGAGAATATTTCCAAACGGAAATAAATTGCAATTAAATTCGTGCAAATGCATTTTTTATATGGGAAATATTTGCGATGTGACAGTCGCGTAGAGCACTCAGCGATGCGCCCTGTTTGTACGCTTTCCTTTCGCCACTCAATTCAGCAGTTTCTCATATACATCGAGTGGCGGCGATAGGCTCATATTTAGTTGTGCTTTCAGCGATGTCTTCGTGCAACAATACTTGCAGGTGCGATTCGTTGATTATTTCTGAGAATTGTTTTAATAATACGGAATGCCGTTCAAAGGATGTGAATAAACAATTTGGTGCACATCTTGAAGCATTTATATTTTCAGCCGATAAAATATTTTGCTTTATTTCTCGTGCTGAAGTTTACTTTTATTCGGTGTGCATTTAAAATAAATTTGTGACTCAAAGTTTTGGGCAAATTCTGTAACTCGCTAAGTTGAGGGGAATCACTTTTGTGGAGAGGAAATAAAACTTTAGCCTTAAAATCGTGTTTTTGTGAAGTGCGCGTGAAGAACCTCAAGACGAGTAGAAGAAACGTTGGAATTTTGACATTTTCCTACAACTTCACTTTAAAATTGTTAGAATTTCGCTCTTTCCCAACACTTTCCAGCCACTTCATTGCCATTTGCTTTCCTTGTGATGACCTCTTTAAATTAAATGGTGAGATGAGGAAAGATGCAGTCAGTTTTATGCGATGCACTTCCTTGGCAAGTTGCAAGTTTGAGCGAGTAAAGGTAATCCGTCAGGTGATGCAGCGAAGTGCTGCATCTTGTAGAGAGAGGGTCTGCTGTCGTGCTAACCAAAAGCGGAAAAGGCCATATCCCTCCACGTTGCCAATATTTCTTTTTCTCTAAAGAATCCGCTGTTTGATTGTGATGATCCTTTCGACTTACAATCAAAATATCTTCGTTATTCCAATCCGATAAACCTGTTAATGTCTTCCTATTGCGCTATCGTGAAGGGAACTTATCGTTTAAAAAGTGCCATTTAATGCTTTAGATGCAACATCTTAACATTCAATATAATATAGTCGTGCGCATATCATCATCCTGTCCAAAACCCTTATTTGACATAAATGCAGGAAGGAAATGCGATACACGTCCAACAGGTGCTGAAGTCTGTGGCTGATCCATGCGTCGTTCTGGCATCAGGTTCATAGGGTCCGTTTGTACCTGTGCATTCGCACCGCTCAGATTGATGAACGTGTGAAGCAAGTCATTGCTTCATATTTCGAGTTAGTGAGCATCACAATCATGACAATGAAAGTCGCAACCAGGCCAACACAACCACCTCTGCACACATGCAACCTGAATGAATCCTCGAAGCCATCTTGCTGCTGATATTGCAGTAAGAACATTATGTGATGCAAAAACATCGAATCCAGTTTCGTTGTGTGAACAGCTGACTGTATTTCTGTTGCCGTTGAAAAAAAGGAAGGCCATAGCAACTGGTTGTGCAACTATAAAGTAGATTTTGTGCTCAACGAGAGGGAACAAACTACAAAGTATGAACTCGTCTTGCGGCGCTGTTGCCACAGTTTGGGCAGGTGGGCGGTACGTTTATTAACGCGAGTGTTTTGATGCGTAGATTGCTGGTTTTGGGTCTTTTTTCTTTCTGTCAGCAAACATTGCAGAGGAAGTTCAGTTCCCTTTCACCTTTGTTCTTGCGATATTTTTTTTTCTGTACCTCTATTAATTCTCAAATCGCAAAATACCTCGGCGATCTTCCTCGCGATAGCGTCATCGTTGTGAACATTGCCTAGAAAAGGTCGTTATCATTCAGGTGAAGGGTCACAAAAATGGCTGCAACGAGATCTTTTAGTCAATTTACTTATTTATTCAAAAATCCTCATCCAAGTATATATTTAAAAGTTCCGCAAGTAGATAGATCCGTGAGAATTTCTGAGAGAAGATTACAATCAGCTTGCAAAGTGCGACATTTGTTTTAGAAAAGCGCATGTGGCAGCCAAAGAAAATTTGTTGCAAATCTTTTGTTGGGAACCTTTAAAATTGACGTAAATTTTGTTGTTGCAATGTGTCTCGTAGAGAAATTCACATATAGTCGACACTCAAAGCAGCCAAAATCGAGTTAAATTTATTGCGCTTCGAAATTTATTTGGATTCGATTCACCGAATCGGTACGACCATTCCTCTTTTCTTCATTTATGTGCTGATTTAACCGGCGAATGGTAGATATGCGATGGTGAAGATTTTTGAATATGGTCATATCACGAGTTAGCAAAGACCTCTCTGATGTGGTCATATCACGAGTTGGCAAAGACCTCTGTGGTATGGTCAGTTTTGGATATTCTTCCCAAGATCGTGTATCTCAGCAATGATTTTTTGTTTGCAGTATCCCTAATCATCCGCCGTCAGCAAGGAAGGGATCGTCAAACTTGTCCTCTGCAAAGATCGTCGATAGCGAAGAACCATCGAAACATAAGAAATCGGTCACTCGTATGTTTTTTTTTTGAACATTTAGCTGTGGAATTGCATAGAAAAATTTATAATGAAATTTCTCGAAAGTTCAATGCGCCACTCGCTTCACCACTCATTCTGCACTCTAGTTGAGGGTCTAAATGGTTTCTTGCTTTAAGATGCGCTCCGGCAAATTCGGTATGTGAATGTCTAATGTGCGGTAGTTCCAATTCGGAAACCGCTGAAATTACTATTATGGAGCATGGGGAACATTTAGTGTGGTGCATTCCAGTAGGATGCATCAATTTCGAGAGGAATTATAGACAATAGAAGAAATTTGCATATATATTACATCAGGTAGGCTATTGCTTAGAACGGATTGCATGGAAGGAAAACAAAACAGTGACCGTTAATGTTGAATATATATGCTGAAGTGACGGTCCACATTTCAAAGGCTGATGTTTGTAACGCTCAGAGAATTAATGATTCAGTTCTGAAGAAGGCTGCATCTGAGAATTTGGCATAAACTATGGAAAAGGATCCATCGACGCTTGGGATTCCCCGTTCCGTTTTGGGTGAGAAAAGAGGGAATTTTTTATTCAGTTAGCACAAAAACGTGATGGGAATGAAGAGTTGTCTGAGTTCGTCAAATGTGACGAAACACTCCGGATTTAACAGTTTTCATGCCGTGCTATTTCATGCGGATTCCAAAATGAAGTGATGGTGAGCTGTTATTGGAAATGCTGCGAATTGCGAATATAAGATGAATGAGGCCATATTCGCATCAAATGTTTTCCATTGCCAGAATTTTTCACTCTCCGCTTATTTTTCTCCCTAGGGAGGGAGGAGGGAGGGGGGTGGGGGTGGGAGAGGGACATTATAAGACTTATGCAGTATTTTCTGAACAATACGTAAGTGTGCGACTTGTATAAATTCGGTATTATACTCCATTCAATCGTAGTTCCTCCACTGTATCCATCATTGTTCTTCCTAATGTTTTCATCTCCCAATGAATAAGGGTCCTTCCCGAAGCCACTGCTATTGTGTGCAGATATTCTCCATGATTGTTGATTATCACATCTATTGCAGTGTTATATAATTTGTATTTTATCTAGCATATTTGCTTACCCTCTACCATCATTAATAAGTGAATAAATGAATAAATA
>JAARMF010000129.1:77802-89216 GCA_022844705.1 Toxascaris leonina | reverse complement strand
GGGGGGGAGAAGGAAGGGGGAGAATTATTCGTGGATACCTCTAGTCAAATGATGTTCCCAGCAGTGTCTGCTCTAATGTCACCGTAAGTGCAACCATTCGGTCCGTATTGGATGATGGCCTTATCAGTAAGAACAATCGCTAAAGTGTCTAATATTTCTACATGCATTTGGTGCTGAGTTATATCGTATCTTATCCAGTTACCTCATCGATGCATCAATGGCGGTAGAATGTTTTGCACATAAAACTTCGTCGACGAACGGATTTTTTGGCACCTTCAATCATTAATAACTCCTTTTCAAGTTGACGATATATCTACCAGGTTTCGTAACACCAAACTTTATAGCTGCCCAATCAAAATTGCCTGACAAACAAATACACAGACACAAAGGGTGTAAAACGACGAAATTGATGACGACATGATGAGCCGCTCTATGAATTTTTCGTTGATTTATGATGACGCATTAAAAATATAATTTTAAATAATAACCAATTTTTCATAATGTATAGCTGTATTTGTCATAAGTGAGGGCATTTTCGTATCATAAATGAAGGCATATATTGCTTATGCAAGTTCCGCCCTCTAATCGCTTATCGAATGCTTCTTTTCAACTATTCATAACCGAGAAAGACAAATTCTTTTCCATTTGAGAACAATGAGAATAGTCGAGATGCTATCTATTCTTCTATTATATTAGAATGCAACGTTACTCGCTTAATCAGGAAAGTATAACTCTAATTATTGCTGCAATTATAACATTAATTGTGCTGTAATTATGCTTTTGTACGAATATGATCAAATCAAGTCTTATGGCTGAGAGTGTTATGAGGTCACAAATAAAGGCGTATTTCGCTTGCTCAACATACTTAACTCCTTCACATATTTTGTTTTCAATGTAAATGATTGCAATGTGAACGATGTATGAAGATAGATAAGCAAACGCTCTGTCATCAGACAAACACTATAGTGCCGACATGCCCTTAGACAGGCGTAACAGTGCTGAAACTCACTCAGACAAACAGTACATTGCTGATATGCCGTCAGACAAGCAGGCCCTTTGTCATCAGATACGCACTATAGTGCCAACATGCCCTTGGATAAACACTACATTGCTGACACTCCCTCAGACAGACACCACATTGCCGGCATGCCCTTAGACAGACGTCACATTGCTGATATGCTCTCAGACAAATATTATGTCATCGACAGTTCCTCAGACAGACACCACATTGTCGACATGCCCTTAGACAGACGTTACATTGCTGATATGCCCTCAGACAAATATTATGTGGTCGACACTTCTTCAGGCGTGCACTATATGGCCGACATTCTTTCAGACAAGCACTATTTCGTCGACTACTACTATACCGAAGTATTAGGAAACTAAATGATTGTCGTTCATAGAAAATCGGCGAGAACACATTTTCGTGACGTGGCGTTCTTGTTCAGCTTTCTCATATTGGCATTTCGGCTGAGTTTGTTGACAGACGCTATTATTTGGGCAAATATTTTTCACCTTTACGATAATGACAAATCACCACACCTTCGGCGAGACGTAATAAGTTTTCTTTTGCTGGAAGTTTTTGCATGAATATTCATCACAATTGAATTCGATAGATGATGGTTATTGTAGGTCGATTTTCAATTGGTATATTTCGGTGTCTTTTCTTTTTTTTTCATTTTTAATATTTTTCATCGCATTCATTTTATTGTTCTGATTCAATCATTCTCGACTACCAACTGCTTTATGGACTAATGTTCATATATTTTATGGCAAGATGATATGATATGATAAGAATGAAAACTCGGAGGAAAGAAGAAAATATGACAAAAAGATTTTTTTTAAATCGAAAAAAGAGATGGAAAATTTATGAAAGAAACACCCTATATTTCTCAATAATTCTTTGAAACATCAGTTCGTTGTCATGCGGGCGTAAAGTGCTATGATTTGATTATTTATTTATACATTTCGGAGCATTATAAACATCTATGAATGCAGCAACGTTCTTCCACCGCTGCATTGTAGATAGACCATGCTATGCGCAAGGATACGATTCTTGTCCATTTAGGTGGAAGGATCTAATTAAGGAAGATGGAGGAACAAGAGTGCAAGGAGGGCATTTACCCTCTGGATGAGCGAAAGAAAGAAGACGGGGCTGAATCTCTTGTGCCGTTGTCTATAATTTGTTTATCGTTCTCGTGCCCGTCGTGTGGCGTGTCCGCGTTTCCTCGCTGCCTTTAGCCACTAAACTACAAGCGCTTTTGCATCGTCACATTTTTCACCAATTTATTTCTTTTATTTTGTCAAATCTTTTGCTGTCTCGTAATTAAGTAACCATCCCCATGTTTGACTTCTTTGTGCGAATATTTGATGTTGATCCTTAAACGAGATGGGATCATCATTCATTCAATCCAGGCGCGAAATATTGCAAAATTGTAGGTGGAGTTCTTTGAGAAGGCGAGAACAATGGTTCAAACATCTGGGACTTTTATTGTCCTTTCGTTATCCAAGGTGAAAATTTCTAGAACAGTTGGTATAAATCAGCAAAAAAATTGCCTCGGGCGATGCGAAGATACTCTCGTACGGCACTCTCGGTTTGAAAGGAAAGGTGAAGTTAGGGTCATATTGAACAAATTTGCCGTCACAGTGGTAGATTTTACGTGCTCCTGTTGTTCATCGTATGGTATCTACAAAAGAAAATGCCGCATATTCCACAAAATTTTAGCGAACTCTATTGTTGCTCGGAGCCGTGCGATTTATCACCTCTTGTCGAAAGCAATCGGGTGGTCGCCACTGAATTTTTCGAAATTTAGAATAGTGAAAAGGGGACGCTTTGCCCAATTCAACCGCTTCGGTGAGCTTGACTTTCGAATATCGTCGTTTCAATTTTCATAATTTTGCCAATTTTGTCGATTGTGACAACTTCGCCAATTTTGTCAATCCTGCCAATTTTGCCAATTATGACAATTTTGCAACTCAAAAGTCATTTCCTTGTTGCTTTTATTCGAGTAAAGCTATATTCCACCATTCAAATATTAAGCTTGCGAAGCGTTTCCAACTTTTGCATATGCTGACTCCAATTTGATGGAATAGATGTTGCATTGTATCGATAGTCATCGAAACGAATGCATTTATATACGAACTCAAAAGAAACAAAAAACTAAAACAGAACCTTTACGAGAAGAAGCAATTGAAAATAGTCGCGATGTTTTTCATTCGTGAAAAATTCTCACAAAAATTTTCTGCTGCCAAAAATGATTATCAAAATTCCATCTGTAGGAAGCACACGAAACATTGATATTTATTTGCTCTTTTTTTAAAATGTTATCAATTTTTCATTCAATTTCGAACTTTCAAAATCTCCTTCGAGTTGATTTTGTTAAGTCGCCCAATTGAACTTGATTATCGCTGAAAATGTATTGGATGGAGTGTGGCATTGCTTACTTCACAAATTCACCTCCTTAGTTCAATGCACGAGATTTGTTATTTTTCCTTTCTCGGCGAACGAATATTTACGGGAGTCTGTTGAATATGTTCAGTGATTTTAGTCACAGAGATCATGTGGCACATTTGAATTGCGCATGAAAATGATGTGGTCGTTGAACTTTTAATTTCTGATGAAGCATGTTCATTATTGAAGTGATACTTTGCTATATATATATATATATGTATATGTATATGTATATATATGCCTATCTGTCTGTTCGCTAGTTACAATATTGAAACTATTGTAGCTCGACTTACTGGACTGAACATATTCAGTTGGTGACATGTGCACAACAGTACCACTCATAGAACCACCTTTCATTTTGAATCGTTTTTTTCCGGGACAATTTATAGACGTTGAAGTGCCAAAATAACTTAAACATTTTCTGAGCCACTCGAGTTTTAAATAGATTTGCAGAAAAATTTGAATCTGCTAAAATATTCCATCGAACAATAAAATCTTTGTTCATTACCTGACTATCAAAAAAATTTACCACGTTCAAAGACACTCGTAAATTCTCTCAAAACTNTATATATATATATATATATATATGTATATGTATATATATGTCTATCTGTCTGTTCGCTAGTTACAATATTGAAACTATTGTAGCTCGACTTACTGGACTGAACATATTCAGTTGGTGACATGTGCACAACAGTACCACTCATAGAACCACCTTTCATTTTGAATCGTTTTTTTCCGGGACAATTTATAGACGTTGAAGTGCCAAAATAACTTAAACATTTTCTGAGCCACTCGAGTTTTAAATAGATTTGCAGAAAAATTTGAATCTGCTAAAATATTCCATCGAACAATAAAATCTTTGTTCATTACCTGACTATCAAAAAAATTTACCACGTTCAAAGATACTCGTAAATTCTCTCAAAACTATCAGGTGAGCCTTACAATTTGTTATACGTTGTCATTTCTCATCATGCATACATATGGAAAATAGTATCATTGTGATGCATTTTGCAACTGCATATTCTAGAATTGCGCAACGACATGGAAGATTGAAACAATGAATCGTTGTCGACGACGGCGAACAGTTATGTGCCCAATGATATTGTCTAATATAGAATGTATCATATGAAAAGAACGATATGCAAATGTGCGCGTCTAACTAATCGCACCTATGGAACGCTTATTACCAAGTTCAGCTTTCATCATATTCGTGCATTGCATATCAAAATATCAATGCATTTACGAATATGAACGTTTCACGCTTATTGCAATAGTATAAGAGAGGCATTGCATTGAAAGTGGTAAATTTAATGAAGACAATATTGCGTCTAAATTTGTTGTCTAATACAAACTCGTTGCCTTTTCAAAAGGAAGCAACATTGAATGAAATATTTAATACTCATATGGAGGAAAATCCGGGATTATTGCGCTGAAGTTCTTTTTGATATATATTTGATTCATAGCCCTATCCTCATCCTACTTCTTTGTTCGTAATAATAATATAAGTATTGTAATAGAGGGAAATGAAGGTTAAAGCTGCAATTCACATAACGCGTAGATTGAATCGCTGCATCAATATGTAAGAGTTGCTCTTTATTTTTTACATTAGTAGGGGCGTATGATGCAGCTTATTTCATTTCCTTTGTTTTCGCTTCTTTTCTTTATATTTCAATAGATGTTCTTTTATTCGAATATTTTTTATGTTATAGAGAGAATTTAATGAGCTGTGAAAGTAGTTAAAATGCTTTACTTCTAGGCACAAATATTTTCCTTTTCAAGAGTCTCTAACGGATTTGGAGAGAAGCAATTTAGAGATTCTAGCGTTCTTGAGACTCTCATCCTACTTCTTTGTTCGTCAGCTTCAGCTAAAGCAACACTTTCTCTCATCTCCTACTCAGGCCTATAGAATAAGAAAACGCATTATGCTCGAGTTCAAAAATTTTACAAGTTTATAAATAGAATATCTCGTTATTTATACTCTTGTATCTCATAAAAACTAGAATTTCTTTCACTTCAATTGAGATAGACAGATATATTAGACAAAGAGATTCCACTCTCAGTTGCATATACGCTATGAGTTTTTGTCAATTAAAGTGCAGCTTACATTATTAGCTAAAATTCGTTCAGCATATCAAACGCTGATAATAGAATTGAATTTTCATCATTTATGCAATGCAATAAATTAAACGGCAAGCGCTTGAATGATTGCTTCAAGTGGAAAAAGTATTCAATAGCTGATTTCAGTAATCCAGCTAACAAAATTAGCTAATTACATAGTACAACAAAAAAGACAACCAATTTATGCTCAACAATTCATTCATCAATTCGCAATCAACTTATCTCTTGGTACATCTTCCACAAGCCACATTTCATTTGTCCTATATATGGGTCTTATTTATGAGGTATAATATTTGAGAGAAATTTCAACTCACACCAACTTTTTCGTTAATTTTCTCTTGAAAGCTATACTAAAAGCTTTCTCTCTCAGCAATCCTTATCGTAAATAAAATTCATTTCATCGCAAGAAGTGCACATTCTTTCATTACTTCAAACGTGAGAAATTCATAAATTCTCACCGATTACTATTGCTTAGAGACGAGTTCTTATTTTGATGAATTTTTCGCTGAATTCATCTCTTTTATCGCATATTTGCCGTTACATTTCGAATAAGTGTCGCTTAGCAACATCACATAAATAAGCGAATAATAATCTTTGTATGCTGCTCATTTCATCAATCTTTTTCAATAAAAAGCTCTCTTTCATTACTTTTAATCGTTCGAATTTCATCACTCGTTTGCGTGCTAATTGTCAACGATTTTGAAAAATTGTAAAAGACTAAAATCAAAAAAGAAAGAACTGAAACAATTTCTTGATTTTGCAACTTTCAATAATTCAATATAACATATGATCTGTTCGAGTGCTATCTGTTCGCGCAATGCTGAAAGTCTAACGAAGAAAGCTGGCTGCCATGACGAACGGTCTTGTAGCTCATTCTATCAATCTAATTGCCATCCATCATAAATTACTAGGAAACAAGAAAAAGCAAGCGCAACAATATATTTACAATTCAATTGAATCAATGGTAAACAAGAATCATTCATAAATAATTCGCCCATCTAATTTAGTTGCACATGAAAAATATTTACTTAGCAGCCGCTTTGAATCCAGCGTGTCACGAATTAAAGACCTTCTCACACTTATAAAAGGTGATGATTCAATGTGAAAGCGATGCAGATGACATTCAGCAAAATTTCGCAACTTTAGCCTCATTTTGAGTTGAGAGTACTAATCAGACAGCTAGAAGTGTATACAAATAAACCCGTTTAGATTCGGCCTTGCTATGTGGCCTACATTCGTGAAATTGCGAAAGTGCATCGAAAGGGTATATGTTAAGGAATGATTCCACAACTAGTTGACAGCGCCCGTAATGGATGCGTCAAATCGGTTGGCCAGAATTCAAGAGGAGAGGGGAGTGGGACCAATTTTAGCTGCAGAAAAAAAAAGTTGCTTTCAAGTTGTAGATAAAGACTCCAAAAAAAAAACTCTCTGAAACGCTGCAAAATGCTTTCATCCTTTAGCTGTGGCAGTTTTTTCTCTGAAAATGTTGATTGACAACGGGAAATAAAAATATGCGAAAAAATTCAACATATATCGAAGAAAATTATCACAAGAGTTGCATAGATTTCAAAGAATTTTTCTGAAATGAGGAGGTGTTATTACACATAAGAATTCCATTGTTGCGGCTACTTTTATTCTCAGAATTTTTAATAGACTCAAAAAAGTGTATTTTACTTCCAATCGATAAAGACCAACCATCTTTCCAAGTATTGTTTCAGAAGATTGTAATATTAACAATTTTGTCGTTTATGGATGGGATTTTTTCAGCAGTTAGAGTTTGCTTCCTTGAAAAGATTTAGGAGGTTGAGAGAATTTCAAGAAAATTTCGCTGGTGAAGAAACACATATCGCTTGCTACGAGGCAGTTCTCTTTCTTAGCTAAAAACGTTGTTGTCGTATCAACGGCCTCTTCACAATTCACGAAATTCCACTAACACTACGCATCATATCCATTGAAGTTCTTTCATTGCTGTTTCATCTATCAGCCTCTTCTATAATTACTTTGTTATTTTTGCGTCTCTGTGAATGACTCTTTAAGAATTCATCGTAAATTTTCTGCACTCTTTAAGGTTTTTCAACACAACCTATCGATTTACTCGTTAAAGAGCTGTTGTTTAACGAAGCAGTCTGCACTGCATTGAATGATCGGCATTATCGAACACTCAGCATTAAAGGACGAGATGAATGCTTTGTAAACCAGAAACAAAAGATTTCATACTATAGACAACAACACTAGAAACTATCGTCGAATTTAAAGGACCTCTAAAAGGCGCAAACGATGCGCTATTCTATGCGCGCTTACTTTACCATGCGAAGGGAGCACTCTGTTTCCGAGAGGTGTCCATGCACTCATGGCGAGTAATGCGCTAGTTTATGCGCGCTTATCGTGCCATTCGGGCTATGCGCTCTCTCTACCCTAGTAAAGATTATTAGTCGAAACGATTAAAATTAACTCATTTCCTACGCTTAAATGCAATTCTTTAATCAACTTCGTTTTTGTTGAACTCTTCTCAGCAAAAACACATAGCAAAAATTTCAGCTGAATGCGAAATCAAAAATCGCAAGCGAATCTTCCCTTGTAATCTCGACTGTTTCTTTTATCTCTCTATCAGTCAACGTTCTTCATTTTGGGCGCTTTCGAAAACTTTCCTACGCATAGCATATTAGCATAACGTCTTGTGTCTGTGCGTTTGTCTGTGTCCGTTCTGTGTTCGTCTATCTGTTAGATCGTTCAAGCTTGCAAAGTACAAAAATTTTGAGCGTATGATAAGTCAAAAGCTCACACATTTCACAGTGATGTGTCAACGAAGAAAGAGTTGAAAGCATCGAAAAGTACCAAATACTCACGTCATCTTAGACTTGGCTCTCACAAGATTGAGCATTCTTTTGCGGCAAAATTTCATGAGCGGCCGGTCAGTTGGGAATTCAAAAGCATTACTCCATATAAAAAAAATTCCACGTATAAAAACATAATCTATAATCTGATCGGTTATTCATTCAATTGGATGATAAACGCAAATATTCCTCTGCAACACATTTCCGCGCTGCTCAAAAAATTTGAGCGCAAAGGTCGTGGATTTTCTCTCAAAAAATGTGAGATCGTTCACCGCACATTACGTATTCCCTCATATATCAGCTCATTTGAACGCTGTGCAAATAAAAATTTCTCAAACAAATTACTCATTAATTCAGTTCAGAAACAGCCATGCAATATCCCGAAGGCAGAATATGGTTTCTCGAGAATTTCCACAATCTCGAGAATAACGAATTTTTCGGCGTACTCACATTCTTAAGGCTCACTAACTCGTCGAAGGTACTAGCATCATATTCTTATAACATTCTGCCCTATGAGGTGTTCATGAAACAATGAGCAAGGAATTCATGAACTGAAATGTGTTTATAGTTTCGATGCTCTATTATGCTGAAGAAAGAATTTTCGGCAATCAGCTAACCTCTTCTTACGTTGACATTCGCTTTCTTTGCACCATCTCAAGGAGAGTTCTTCAAATCATCCTTTCCAAATTATTTCCACTCTATTACCTTTACTCTCTCGGCTTCACGTATTGCAGAAATTACAATCTTAGATCATCAATAAACAATGCACTAAATTATTTCTACGATTACCTCAATATTGTTCGAAGTATTCTTTCATATCAGTCGGATTTATTAATTTCATTATCGAGTATGTTTCACTTTGCTAATAGTTTTCCCCAATAAATGCATTTGAGTGTTCAGATCTGATAAATATGTTACTATCGCTAAATAGCTATTAAATTGTTTCGTAGAAATCGGCCGGATGTGTTAATTGTTGGCAAAAGATTGTATAATTTGAACGGCTGATGGGAAGTAAATATTTATCCCGTTGGGAATTTGAACAATCGGCGGCTCTATCAGTAGTAAATATTCTCTATGCATTTTTTTCTGACCATTTAAGGAGGCAATTATTTTGCCTTATCATAAGCCATCCTCCTGCATTTGACTTAATGTATTTTTAAAGTAAATATAGATATTCCTGTTTCATTATGATTCTTCCACTTGCACTCGAATATTTTCGAGGTCAACTTCCGTGCATTGTCTTCCCCATCTTGGTCGATTGAGGCTGCACTCTTGGGGTTGAGAATGAAGGGGAGAAGGATGAGGCGCCCCAGGTGTATTGCGTCGATTTCACTAATCAGTGAACTTGATGTGGCAGATAAGCGCTCGTTCGGCATATCGTTCCATCTAATACCGAAGACCAGAAACGCTGTTAGCCACAGGCCATTTGCTGAATTTACTTAGCCACCAAGCGCATTAAAGGCGAAGCTTCTACGCTCAAAATTTTGGGCAAGTATATTTGATTCCGGAGAGCCTAAATCAAATACACTTGCCGGAAAATCTTCATAGCCGGAAATATCTCATGATTTCCAATTTGCTTGGACGGAATTTTAATTTTAATTTAATTTCGATGTTTCACAATTTGCTCAAAAATTTCGCTTTTTCTGCTTCTTCGAGGAGAATGAAAGCCTCAATATGGACGATATTAGAATGCTCGATTAGCTTATTTCAGCTAAAAAGCTCTCACGCCATTCACATACATCAACCAACATTTGTTGTTTAAGAGATGTGCATCTTTTAATTGTTATTAGTTTTATTATTATGATGATTATTATTATCATTATTAGCATTACTATTAATATTAGTACTAGTATTAGTATTGGTAGTAGTATTGGTGGTAGTACCAGTTATCTTATTATTATTATCATTATTATCCATATTATTATTGTTATTGTTGTTATTATTATCATTGTTATTGTTACTATCATCATTATCATTATTACGTAATCTTATATCACTGTTATTATAATATAATCACAAATAAATTCATCGATGAAATTCTCGCAGTGAGTCCTGTCGTAAAGCTTCATGAAATCGTACTGACATCAAGCTCCCTTTATACAAGAGATTAAATGCTTACAAAGGCCAAAACATTCGCAAAAATGTTTACTTCGGTTCATTTAGAGCATTTCAAAAAAGAAACCCCTTAAGACATCTCTAGCCATTTGTTCCTTTTATTGATGGGCACATCATTACTAGTTTGCTTCATTTAACATTTCTATTTATCTCTCATTAAGCGCTCGTTGGTTTTCCTCATAGAATTTCTTAATTTATATACCGATATTATGTTCTGTTTTGTCTTAATTTATATACCGATATTATGTTCTGTTTTGATCGTTCGGGTAAAATCCATTCCCCTCCTCCTCGCGGCACCAAATGGTCAATAGAGGTCAGTAATGGCCTCTGTCCAACGACGTCTTTGGTCTTCGGTGTCAGGCAGAGCGACGCACCCATCAGAGAATCTGTCTGTGCCATCAGGTGCAGTGCAGTATCTGCTTAAAACCATAGCAATACAGCTTACAGCGTCCCCTGCAGAAGGCGCCCTCGATCGCCCAAAGTAGAAAGAGAGAGAGGCATTGCGGAAATGCCGACCGCGAGGAAATTCGGAAACAAGAGAAGAAGTGTGATGATTGTGGTGCCTTTTGCACGATCTTTTGAAAATTATTGAGGGGAGGTGGGTAGAGAAGATGGAGTGGATCTCATATTTTCCTCAATATGACTCTCAGGTTATCTGAAATTTCCATTTCCATACAATTGTCACAGCAACTTTATCACTTCACATCTCTATACAGATTGTTCTATTCGCTTACTCATATTGATTTCAATACTGCTATTCTTACAACATTTTTGGACGACTGATGACAATACATTCAAGGAAATGAAACGGTCAAATGTTTTCGAATAACAATCAACTTTTGGCATTCATTTCTTTCACCATTTTTCACCTACTCAATCGCAAACTCTCCCCC
>JAARMF010000129.1:42653-54508 GCA_022844705.1 Toxascaris leonina | reverse complement strand
ATATATATATATATATATATATATATATATATATATATATATTCGAGCAACTCTTCATGCAGCTTTTCTGCATCATCGCAACTACCGCTCTTTTTAAATCCTTTTCTTTTTCTTTATCCTTTCATATATATAGAAAACGTATAAATTCATATAGATATTTTAAGTCATCGAATTGAATAGAAGATGTAAGGTGGTGAAAGTATAAGACCGGATTTCATATGGATATGACCGATGACAAGAGAAACACGAAATATTATGTGAATTAGAGAGATAGAAGGTCGCCACAAGATGCGCCATTCCAGATGGAAATGGTTTCACTTTGATCAGTTTGCTTATCTCGTCGTATAGAATTTCCAGCTAAATATGTAAATTTAATCTCTAGTCTCGAGGCGCTCATCGATGAAGACATCTCTATATTGTGGTGATCAATTGAAAATAAACAGATAGCGCTAAATATATGACACCTGACCTTATACTCTCGGCCGTATGTCTTAAGGCCTTTATGACTGTCTCAAATGATCCTATTAATAAGACGTCTCCTAATTTTTGTGCTATTTTGAGCTCTATATTGTCTGCTAGACATAAATGACATAACACAAGCACTCTCGATAATCGTGAAGCAAAGCTGAAATATTGATTACACTAAATTGTTTGCTTTCAGCAATTACATTCACCTAGAATTTGATACATCTACCACCCGTTTATATGACAATCAATCTTAAGAATCATATCGATTCTGCGTTGCATATTGCTTGCTTCATTCCCTTTCAATTTTTTAATGCAACATTTTTTTTCTCGTTTCTATTCGATTCTTTGCCACCTATTCATGTATCTGTTTTATCTCTTTATTTATTTATTTATTTATTTATTTATTTGTTTGTTTACTGACAGGAATGGAAGAATTTTCAGAAATCTCTTATCAATTTCGTAATCAGTTCTCCTAAACCAGTGGTAAGTTACAAATGTCCTCCAAAAAAAAATTACTTCATCACTTTGCTAAATATTTGATCGTTAAGCGGTCTATTCATACTCTTCAAATATAATTATGATATCTAAGATAAATTATAAAGGCTTAAATTATAAAGGCTCCTTTAATAGCTCCATAGCTTCTCATCTCGACTTTCATATTGCTTAAAGAAAAGAATTTTCTTCATGATTATCACCACTCAATGCATAATGCTATTAAGAATTAATCATCATTTCAGCTAATAAATGAATTTGCCCTATCGTTTCACTAATGCGTCAATTTTGATGTGTGTTCAACTTAATATGAATAAATCTATTTATGAGTTCAAATATTTAAAATATGTAACGTTTGATTATTTTTCTCTTTCCATTTCTCTTTCTTCGGTTTTTCTTTTCTTCGTTTCTTTCTTTCTCGTAGTCCTCTCATAATCTCAATTATCGTTTAGCGATTTGAAGTGGCCTTTTTGACGTTTTTGTGTTGTTTTCACTTTGAATTTCAATATGCTTCAAGTATATTTGTCCGATATTCTCGTCTAAATTTATGAATGCAAAAGAATAAACTGAAAAGCCACCTTATTTCTTAAAGTATTTCTATCAGAGAACAACACAATTTGAACGCTATAAACAATGGTCGATTCTGCTTGTGAATTTCTATTTCTATTTCTGAAATATACTATAGTGTTTATTTCTTCTCTTATCTTTATTTGTTTTTCTCCAAATTTATCAATGTTCGTTTACAAAGACTATAATTCGTTTCTTTAATAGCATATTGCATTATAATTGTTAGTATTTATAAGGATTGTAATATCCCGCTATCTAAGCTGATTGATTATTGCAGCTAAATGAGTACTAACAATTTGCTCAGCTTTACATAATAGAGATTTATTCAAAAAGTGCGCATAATCGTCTATTTCTAAAACACGATACAACTATGAAACATTATCGCAATTAAATATGATTCGCCATCCAAATCGCCGTCCACTTTTCGCATTGAATCTTCAAATTCTTCAAATTGTTCGCATATATAAAAATGGCCTCACACTCATATATAAATACAAAAAAAGTGCCATTGTGGTTTGTTTTGAAGTATTCTATACGTTCACTAAAAATGAGTGACTATTCGTTGATGCATAAATTTTAGAAATAAGATGAAATGAATAAATACGCTTTAGCTTATATAGTTTAATCGTCCATGAATTCGCTTATAGATAGATGCGCATGCATATTTTCTATGTAATATTTCTTCAAATCTTGTAGAAATTTTTAACACCCAATCGGAAAGCTAAACAAATTCACTACATTCTTTACATAGTTGTCAACCTTTGAAGCAATTTTCCATTCAACTTAAACATATCTATTTCAAAGACGGAAACTTATATCAACGATTAAAATAGGCGAAAGCGATGAATAGAAAAGAAATGATCAATAGTTAGCGTTAAATTAATTCTATTTTTTTTTTTCCGCTGAAGCAAAGCATATTTGAACGTTTGCGCAATTACAGGTTTATGAATGTGTTTAATGCGTCACGATATTGGTTGATGTGAAAATCATCTACAGCATACTTCCTCTTTATTTCATTTCGGTTGAAATTTTGCGATAATGAAGTTGATAATAGCGCTGCAAACGTACCGGAAATTGTCGCATGATTTTTCAACGGTCATTTCATAGTTTTTTTTTTCATAAATTTTATTTTTTTTTTCATCTTCTAATTAATAAATGAAAATTCGCAATCAAACTCAACAATCAAATCTATGCAATCGTCATTCATTCGTCGTATATATTCCGCATTTTCTTTCAAGGTTTCAATTTTTTTTTTCGCCTATCCTCTTCCGGTTCAAAATATACCGCTCAACATAAACGAATGCGTTTTGATGTTGTGAAAAGTGAGAGAGATGAGGAGAAAGAGAGAGAGAGTGAGAGAGGGAACAAACGAAAGTTAGAGGGAGAAGGAGAGGAAAATTTAGCGAAATAGAGAGAGAGAAAGTGATGGACTAAAGGAAAAAAAAAACTTGAAAAATGTATCGTCACATCACGCAATTCGAGACATACACCTGTTTCTCTCGTTGAATTGCACATATACACAGACTAGCCAACGTTGAATTATAACTGAATGTAAACCATCGTCGGCGTCTATGTTCACCGATCGTTTCTTTAGAAATTTTTTTGAAATGATCGAATGACGACAAATCGATTGAGGATTTAATCTTTTTTTTTCGCTCTTTTTTTTCAAATATCCGCGAGAATTTCATTTTCGTATCACATTTTGACATTTATACACAAATTGCATATCGATCATTTATGGTTCCATAGGTGAAAAGAGGTTTTGCCGGCAGGAAAACATTGATTTGAGCATTTCGATCGACGGAAATAGGTGAATTTCACTCACCTGTTATAAATAATCCTGTTTACCTGTGGTAGATAAACCTGTTCGCTTGTTCTCTTAATTGCCTTTCGACACCTTTAAAAACGCTAAACACATATATACGAGAATATGCATCATTTAGCAATATTATTCATTGTGTGCATTCATCCGTTTACGATTTATGAGACAATTTCTTTTCGACGTAATGATTCGCCTCATTTCTTTTATTATACCNGGGGGGGGGGGCGGGGGGGGTCATTTCTCTTCGCAAGAGTGCATTATTGTTGGCGTCATTTCTGCTTGCTTGCTAAGCTATGCATGTTTGTCAACTTAGTAAGCATTAAAGATAGAGTTGCTTTAATTTATTAGCCATAAAGCACATCACATTCATAGACATATGATCCTTCACTCCACTCCCACCCCGTCCCCCTTTCCACTACACGATCAATTCTCTAATTCACGATATTGATGAATATTATAATTTGAATGCACTAAAAAAATTTGCATCCAATTTTTTCAAGTTTCTATCCTATTTCTGCGTTTTTTGCTTTTTTACATCGATTCGATTTTCTATTTCACTGTCGTCAGATTATAAAGAAAATTGAAACGCATATGCTTCAGATGATTTTTATTCAGTTGATTGAACTCTTGAAGCAATTTCACCCTATACATTAATTATTTATTGAGAGTTCGTGGAAAGCCAATTGAATGAAATATATAGAATATGAAAGTCGTCGATGATATTTGATTTCCTTTTCACTATTCATCTTTCTTTTAGCTGCTTTTAGGAAAGATATTCCATATGATTGCCTTATAAACGAATTTTCTCGCTCTTATAGCTCTTTTCGATGTCATATTTCTTTATATATGAATCATTAGAAATTGATCATATTCTCATAAATAAATGACTGAGGTTTCGATTGTCGATATATCATATCTGCTATCGATAATCTAATTCTACAATCCTCATTCAAAAGAATTATATGTGGCTAAGCATAAGACAATCTCGAGTGATTATTTAAATTCTCTTTGCATATTCATCGTTGATAGCCAGCTTTAGGTTATGCTTCCTACAGCTGTTTTCTTTTGCCATTTCACGACCTCTATTTGCCCGAATTTTGAGGCGTCTTATCGAGCGATTGTAAGCAAATCTTCAATTACTGAAATTTTCGGTCACATCAAATATTACGAAGCAAACGTCATTCAAAAATCGAGAGTATGTTCATTGTTATGCGAAATTGTTCATAATTACTTGAGAGTCAATATTGACAGTTTTTGCAGTAATATCTGCTACTGCTTAACAAATGTTATTCGCAACAATCTTGTTACTATTCATCTAGAAGGTTCAGGGCGGTTTAAACCTCCCAAACTTACACAGTTTAAACTGCTCTACGCAGCTTAAACCTCCTCAACCTGTTGCTATTGTTAAACCTGATGAAGATTGGTGATATCAACAAACTTATCAATGCGATATCACTATTTTGCCGAATAAATTTAAATGAGCTTTTCATTTCTTTAGTACACTTACTGATCACGGCTAGCGTTCTTTATGCTTTCGCTAAATTTAGATATTTTTATCTTTACTTCCCAAACACATATTTATTGAAATCTCCTCCACAATCTTTCATAAATTCACTTTCCATAAAATTCTCTCAACGGACAATCATAAGTGCACATATGCATATTTTTTTCAATCCCTCCATCCAGAGATTTCACCTCCGGCATTATCAAATCCAAAACCTCATTGATGGACGTGATATACACGATAAGATCTCTTCTATATTTGAAATTTTCATATTCAATTATCCGTTTCATAAGAAGATCATGTAGAAATTTATCAGTGTCGAAAAAATTCGCTTTAATTTTACGTCTCTTAAATTGCATCGAATAATTTGTTCCGCCGATCGAATGATTGACCTTTGTCGATCGTTGGTTGACCTTTATCGATATTAGAAACGTCAGTGGCAATAAAAGCACAGCGTTGAAATGGACGCACATTGTGAGTCATAAAATGTCGAACATTTCGAAATACAACATTGCTATGTTCTTGATCAATGCAAAAATATTGCAACGTATCAGCAATAATGGCGATTGCATCACATAATACCTACCATCTAATAACATCACAACAATTTGGGTACCATTAAGTACCCTATTACAATCTCTCAATATTTTAGTTCTAGTTATGATCGTTTCCGAGCCGTACGATAGAGTGTTGAGAAATATATTCGCTCATTTCTTTACCAACTTTCGCGATATTTTTCGTACATTTGATAGATAATATAGTAGAATCCTATATGTATGCACACTAAATGTTCCACGTATATGGTCAAATCGTCTAAAATTGCCGATGCTTCGAATAGAGCGAATAGCAAGCAATTCGCTGTTTTTGAATGACAAAAAATGTCGATTTTTTAACGCTAAAATCATATTTCCATGGTGACACGAGTGAATTTTTTTCGCTTATTAAAATCATTGGGAACGTTTTTGAAATATTTTCTGAACCGATAGACGTTCACATAGTTCATCACTTTCTACATAGAAGTCGGTGCCTTTAAACAATTGATTCAATAATGCATTCCGCATATCTCCATTCCAATACCTGGCCTGATTACCACTTTGTATAGAATTTACCACTCTACATCTTCCCTTCAGAAATTACAAGATTATAAGACTTACCTCTTCAATTGGAAATGCAATAATTAAAAATACCAAAAACACGCTTAAATAACTAGAAATATCCGTTCAATTACAAACCAATGAACTTTGGCTTCTACGAGCGATTAGGTCAATAAGTGATGAAACGATCGTCCTATATACATAGAACAATTTAACAATTATATATATATATATATATATATATATAAGTTAATTATCAACTAAGTACAAGTCACTTTTATTGGAATTGTTTGAATAGCGAGGTTGGGAGAAACAAAAATAACCGAAAAAAAGTGAAGAGAAAAGAGGAGATGGTGAAATGTGACAGATGACATCGAGTTGTTGTCAGATATTTTTCATCAACGGCATTATTCGTTTGCAAAATCATCCATAAAATATTTGCAAATATTTCACAAGTTTTTTTTTTTTGCTAATAATTTATCTTCGAAAAAATAAATAATAAAACTCATCAAAAAACTTTTTGGAATGAAGCACAAATTCGTTGAAAATTTCCTTTGAGATTTATTTCAATCGAATAGGTAAACGAAAAGTGGAGTGAAATTACAGGTGAACAAGTAAATAAAAAAGAAAATGAAATGATCAGTGCATAGAGATTTTTGCGTTATAAATATTTCCTTTATGTGACGTGCTCTGAAAAGATTATCAACTACTTATTTCAAGTAAGTATTTCAAAGTATGGTAATATATGCTTATAATCATCGCAGTAGTTATCCTCATCACTTCTATAATCGAACAACTGAAGTGATTAGCTGAGGTAAAGCTTATGAAATGATTTGAGGGAAGAGCTCGTTAGCGATTGTTTGTTGCTCTCAGAAGTCAACATAGAACTATAAAATAAGTATGGCTATAGTCTAAAATTTAGCCTAGGATTTGTGAGATTCAACCTGAAATTCGAGAAATTTAACCTCATATTCAACAAAATGAAATCGAAAGAAAATTCGCTAAGTTGATTAATGTTTCTTCAATTCATCGATTAAAATCTCTCCGTTAGCATAACGTAGAATTCTTTTTTCGGGTGATTATACATCATTATATCCGCTTTCAGTTGTGCTATAAGTTTGTTGCAGTTATTGTTATAATATTCTAGCTCCAACCATATTTTGCAATTTTCCACCTGCATATTATAATTTACCTTTTGCCTTTTGCTCATCTGAACATCGTTTTATTTACCTCAGCTATGTTCTAACAAAAATAGCGGCGAATGGAGAAGAGGACGAGTGGAATGCTGTGGCGAGGGTGGAGGAGGATGAGAAGGCGTTAGAGGAACAAATTGTATTCAACTTCTTCTGATATTCTCTTAAAATATTACTGCAATAAAAATTAACATTTCAAGATAGTGGAATGGTGAAACATGAGGTATGATGGTTAGTGGTTGGTATACGCCATCCATACCGGTTTGCGGTCTATGTAGTCGCTAGCAGGCGGAGACAAAAGTCATCATTAGAATTTTTATCTTCACAGTGCGCCTATTTGCTTGCTCTCGACTCTTGACGATACGTTGATTCCCTCTTGCGTTTCCATTATTACTCGCTCGCTTACTTCAACTTATTTTATTGCCTGAATTTCATTTATTGAATTCCAGGTTGGATTTTAGGTTGAATTGCAGATTGCGACCACACATATTTTATGATTGGCGATTAATTAGTATAAATAAATTTAAATTCATTTCGACGCTTCATCGATCTTTATTCGAAGCTTTACAGATAATTATTTCGCTAAAATCGACGAAATAAAAATTATTTTGGAGAAGAGGAGAGCGGTGATGGGGGAAGATGAAGTTCGCCTTCTACAGCAGCATTTAATAGTATGCTTGAAGTGTCGTGTTAATGGGTTGTGCTATGAATTGTTGTTGAAGCGCTTAGTTCTCCTTAGCGACGATATTTTGTGAGAGGGTGAATTCAATTGAACAACTAACGCACAATCAACCACTTCTGAATCAATCGTTGCTTTATTTAGGCTTTTCACATTTGCATTATTCGTTGTTGAATATTTTGAACTTTTATGGGGGAGGGGGGAGGAGTGAAGGGGGGGGGGGGGGAGAGAAAGAAGCATTTTCTAATATCTTTCTCATATATATATATGGTTTTTAATTTCCTCGTTTAAGTTATTCGATTAAATTTTTCACGAATTTTTCTCCGATTTATTTCTGGATTTTCTTCGCAAATAAATTTTTCCATATTTTCGGGAAGAAATTTCAGAGCATTTCCTTATCTTTTTAGAGCAATTTTTCTTTCAAATATGGGAAATTTCAGTTGAAGATTTACGAGGATTATTGCAGTTTATGATGACTTTCGCTAAGCTATTCATCAATTCCCACTAGCTATTTTATAGATATATAATAGTGGATGATTGATTTTCGAGTGCAATTGTTTGCTAACGTCATGATTTCGTTTTCTTGGTGCAATTTGTTCGATATATTTTATAAGTGAATTCGGTTCAATTTTATTCTATTCTATTCTGTTTTTTTCCCATCCTATCCTCTGCTATCCTATTCTATCCTACCCTATCCTATTCTATTCTACTCTATTCTATTCTGTTCCACCCTATTCTATTCTATCCTTTCCCGTCCTACTCCTTTCTATTTTATTCTATTCTAGTCTATTCTATTCTGTCTCATTCTATGCTATTCTATTCTATTCTATCCTATCCTATTCTGTTCTGTTCTGTTCTATTCTATTCTATTCTATTCTGTCCCATTCTATTCTATCCTATTCTATTCTATTCCACTTATTACAAATCAGTAACGAATAAACTTCCCTACAGCGCAACGTTTCGCCTTATTTACAACATAATGTTTTATTAGATTTTTCGTGACTTGAAATAGAAAGCCAATTGAAGTGCACTCAGCAAGTCGCTTTAGTGAAGAGAAACGCGTCGAGCTGCTGCTATGTGTCTATTCTAACAATTGTCATTTCATTACTTCAGCACTCCAATGCGCACTGCTCTTCGCTTCTCTTCTATCCTTTTCGAACTTACAACGATCTTTATTCATTCCATTTTATCCTCCCTTTCCTCATCCTTCATATGTCCTCTCAGCATGTTCTCCCCACTCCTCCTCCTCAATCCTACCCCACCCCTTACCCAAAATCCTATTTTTCAATGCATTAAAATTTATTTATTTAGTTCTAATTTCTCAACATTATTAACTTATTTATTCATGAATGAACAAATATTTATCGATAGAACACTGGAATTCATCATGTTATGCATTCGCTGTTCTATAATGATATTATTCGACTAGAAAGCACTTTTTTGCTGCTTTTATTTGAAGGATATTACTGGGAGTGTAATAAACATATGACTGCACTCAATCTGAAGATGAAAAAATTCGTTGACAAAAAAATAGAAACCTCCATTTTAGACGATGGTCGGACCACACATGATCAACTCAATTTCCTCTGAATTGGAAGTAATTTTAAGTAAAGTTTTCGAAGATTTTTATAGCGTTATATCATTAGCAATATAGTAATTTCGAGCAAGAATAGCAATTTGGAAATCTTGCAGCCAAATTGCCTAATTTTCGCTAAGGCGCTAATTTTTTCTCCCCATTGGATGATTTTCGAGTTGATTTTACTTCGATCCCTTTTTTAGTCGAAAGCAATATATTTTCGTGGATGGATTTGGTCAAATATTTTGGAGATAATAGAAAAACCAATTAGTTCTCATTATACACCGATATAATTAGAACTTTTTTCAAGCTTCATTTCTAATCTAATCGACCTTATATATAATTGTATAAATTTCGTCCTCAATTATTGATCTCTTAGATATCGATTGATTTTTAGCGATTACCGATTATAATGATTATTGATTGATCACATTTCTAATTTCCACTAATTTCAATGACTCTATAAATCGAGAATACTATTCTTACCAGTGATCTTCTCGCTTATTTGCAAAATTTATACGAGCGAACGATATGAAATCATATGATTTATGGATGAGCTAATAGATTCCGCATATGATATTCTACTCTTTTATAGGTTTTCAACTAATTATCATCCATGTCGATTATGTTTTTTCTCACTTCTCTTATTTTGAATCCACTTTTTTGATTTTCTTAGAGATAATAAATTCAACGGAATTTTTTGGTCAATTTTTATCGTTTTTTTTGCTAATTTTTTATGCTGTAACTTAAAATAATACAATTACATCTTTCATTGAGTTAATAATTGGACTTTTATATTTTTCTTAGTGATTATCTAAGGAAGGGCGATGAAATATTTCTGTCACTATTCGCAACGATATAAGAGCAAATTATAGGCGTCAATACTAATTTAAGTTTGCAATCTATTTCTTTCGAAAGCATTAAAGATCGCTATAAATGTGCTCGTTGTCGTTTGATGAAGTTGTTGAAGGCGTAGTGCTCTCATAAACAAGAATTCTAATGACTTGGAGGGAGGGAGCCAATTGACGTCAATTGAACTTCGAATAGAAAACGTTTCAAAAAGAAAAATTTTCCCTCGATTATTGCCATAATTGGCCAATATCATGGTCATAATTGGCCAATATAAATGCAACCACTCTATTCGTATATGATCAAGTTGACGAACGAGTAAACGTCTTTGTGCAATCGGTAACGATCACCATTTGCTCTCTCGTATTTGAAATGTTCTTATAGACTCAAATATGCACGATCTTTTATTTGAAATGCGGTTTATTTTCTTGCTTGCTTGCTTCTGCTCTCATGCGTTCATTTTGCAAATCTCGTTCGCTTCAAATAACCTCGTCAACAGTGCACCTGAGGAGTATTTATTTATTCATCGTATTTTCGCATTATACAAAGGTCGGTAGCTCAGTGGTAGAGCCTTCGCCTGTTAAGCAAAGAGAACCGGGTTCGATCCTCGGCTGATTTCCCAACGGATTGCCAGAAAGCTGAGTACTAGGCGTTCCAAAAATCTGGTCACAACAGCCATGTGTGGTTGTCAGCTGCATCGATACATGGGAATCGATGAAACTACAGCTGTCTTTGTATCTTTGTTATTTTCGCATTGTTCTCGCAGTATTTGGTTTTGTAGATATACGTTTAAATTTGAAAAGTTTATGTCAATTGTTGATAGACGAATCGTTGTTAATCTTTAAATTGATTTTTAATTGATCTCATTGTTGCAATTTTACGAATTCTTATAGATAGGCGTTCGCTTTTTTTTTTTTGCTTCTTTCTTTTTTTTTTCTCTGCCGTTTTTCGATCGTAAATAGCGTCATAAAATTGTTCTATCGCTGTTTTTTCTCTCTTTTTCAAATTATTTCATCAATAATTTGGCGCAAATTTCTAGCATCGGCGCAAATGTCCACTAGCCAATAATGAGTAATATTTCTTTCAATATTTCTTAAAAAAAACTACTCGTTTTTTCTCTTACTTTTTTTTTCTCTTCTCGTCACTGATTTCAACATGTTCACTTTATAGTCGCGTGATTCTAATTCAAATGCTAGCGAAGAGCGAACTAGATTTTTTATTCATTTGAACGACACTTCACTGTTAATTTGTCATTTGAAACATCACTCTTTAAATGCGTCTATTTCCATTCGTATTTTGCATTAATTTCGTTTTCATCATCAAACTTTTTTCCTACTATATAGAAAGTATTCAAGATGATGCTCTCTGAAGTGATCACAAATTTTCTCTGCGTTTATTTGCTCGTTTATAATAAATATGATTGATAAATATTATGATATTATTAATGCATATGTGATACAAATATTAATAATATTTTCTCGATAAAATTATAACAAATGTAATAAGAAATAGAATATTGTGAATTTCTATAAATTCAATAGTGATGTGGTTAGAAATGCTGATAGATTCGCTATGAAGCATTATTAGGCGATTGTTTATATATATATATAT
>JAARMF010000129.1:25101-36024 GCA_022844705.1 Toxascaris leonina | reverse complement strand
AGGTATATGTCTTTAGTGCAGCGTACAGTTTTCCTTATTGACGTGAATAAAGACGATTCAATTCAACTCACTTCAATTATTCAACTCAATTCTGTTCAGTCCAATTCAGTTCAGTTCTGTTCTATTCTATTCTATTCTATTCTATTCTGTTCTACTCCATTCTATCCTATCCTATCCTAACATATCCTATCCTATCCTATCGTTTCCTATTGTATCCTATCCTATCCCTTCCTATCCCATCCTGTCTTATCCTTCCTTTTCCTACTCTATTCTATTCCATTCTGTTCTATTCTATTCTGTTCTATTCTATTCCATTCTATTCTATTCTGTGCAATTGCATGCAGTTTAATTCAATTATATAAGAGTGTGATTACGAAGGAATTCATTTCATACATAGTTGGAAATGATGTTATTGATCATATGAATGATTTCATGCAGAAATTACGTTTTTTCATCACTTTTCGTTGTGTTTGAGATGAATATCGTTTCGGCAAAAGTAAATGAAATTGGTCGTTTTTCTTTCAATAGCTCTTGATATATGCATGAACGCACCAATAGGCATCTTTGCGACCGTATAAGACATAGAGGAATTCTTACCTGTGCTCTTACCTGTAATTTTACCTGTGTCATCAAAATGTTACCTCTTATCTCTACTGTGAATATAGATGTACATTCTCAATTCATACAAGTCGACTATCCGCTATTGATATGCAGACTCCAAAAAAAAAAAACGAAAAAAAAGGACTCTAGCCTCACATTAGCTGAATCTTCAAAAATTTATATAGAGATACTTAACTGCAAAAAACACTCTAGTGCAGCTATACAATGATTAATTACTGCACTCATTCGCCGATTAGTTGACCAATGACAGTCTAGTACGGCAGGTGCTAATAAAGGTAACGTAGTGGTTGTACAGGTAAGAGTACAGGTAACAAATAGCGCAGGTAAGAGTCATACATCGTATTGGTGACAAAAGCATCTATCAGTGTAGATTATTTTAAGATAATGAGAAAATTTGAAATTTAAGAGAAAAAAACGTGCGAAATACAATTCATTTTAGGTAAGATGAATGTGCCATATTAAGCAAACATGTTCCTCTAATCAGCAAGATGTTAAATTGCCTCCAAGAATCAACGGGTAAACGATTTGTCTATGTCATCGAAATTGTTGGGTTTTTTTTTCTACCGATCGGTTGATAAATTCTCTCATATTTGCGAAAACTATTTTCATATTCAGTGGTTTGATGTGGTATAACCGAAGTAGTTACGAGTGCATACCTTATGGTACATTTATACCTAATACCTAATGGTATAAACCTATTGTCTAATGGTAAAGTAAAACTTTTCGCTTGTTATAGCGTATTATATATTTGCATGATTTGTTATAATAAGTCATGAAATAGGTAATAGTTGGAAGCTAATCAATGAGCTTTATCATTGATATCATTTATATCATAGTTAAGTGAAAACCACATTGATGGTTATATTTTCGCTTGTTATAATCTCCGTAATTATTTTGAGTCATTCTCTTAGACTGACTATAAAATATCGTTGGAAATTGTTTATTAACTTTAATTAGCTTATAAATTCTTTCAATAATGAGGTTTTCAACCTTAGAAAAAAGCTATGTATCGCCTCTCGTCTCTCACCTTTGAAAAAACGAGATGGCTATTCTAAAACGAACGCTTTTAGTAAGGAGTTGTTTACTTTATGAGCATCTTTCATTAGGATGATGTTTTCGCACAAGCGAGTCAATGATGTTGATTGTGAATGGAAAAGTCGACGTCGATTCGTAGGCAAAACCTGCTTTCATTATTTCAATACGATATTGTCAGCTGATGTTCGAAGGCGTCTTTCTGTTTTGCTTTTTTTTGTTACCTGTTGTACGTAGAACATTGAAATGATCGTCGTAATGATAACAAATAATTTGACGTAGGAATTTTTTTATTCTTCCGTTGTCGTTTCTGGAATATCATTCGGAGTATCTACCATCCGGAATATGAGAAACACATCATGATTTTCTTATTCTTTTGCTCTTCTTGTGATTGAATTAGCTCATATATTCGCATAGTTTAAAAGATTTTTATTGTTTGACGTTTTTCTACTATTGCTTCAAGTGGAGTATTTAGTGCTTTAGGGCATCTATAGAGTATCATTGTTTGGGTTTTTTGAACAAACACTCACTATCGCCATTATGGGTGTGTTGCGAATGCACTCGAGGGCAGACATATATATTAACAGAGAGAGAGAGGGGTTCATTGTGACACTCTTTGATTGTTGTTGGAGTCTCATGTTTGTCTCTAAAATGCTTCACTATTTTTCTGCTTCTTCGAAGCTAATTTCAGATTGTGAATTTTCATATATATCAATATATATATATATATATATATATATATATATATATGTACATAAATACAACTTCATAATTAATCAATTACTCAATAATAATGACAATGATAATAGTAAAAATGGTAATATTAGTAATAATAACAATAATAATAATTATAATAGTGATAACAATAATGATGATAATAGTCATACTAATAATAATAATAATAATAATAATAATAATAATAATAATAATAATAATAATAATAATAATAATAATAATAATAACAGCAATAATAATAATAGTAATAATCGTTTCCACCCATATCTCTCACTAGTACGGTGACATTTTGGAGGGTGCGACGAAAACAATAGTTGCTTCCGCCAAAAAAAAATATTGAATATTTGTTGAGTTCTCTTTGCCGTTGGTGAACTTTTCCACATTTCAGATAATGTTTAGATGCATAAATTTGAGTGCAGTATTAATCCTCGTTCGTTTCGAAGTTTGCGCTTCTTTTTCAAAATATATTTCATTCTTTTTTTTTCTTGTTGTCTAGACTTGAAATCGATCACCTATCCTTGCACCATCCAGGCTATATTCGTCTCACTTTACCTCCCACCTTGCACTCCCCCACCCTCTCATTCCCTCCCTCTTTCCCACCCTCCCTCCGCCCCCCCAAAAAAACTGAGTGAAAAGTAGGTGAGTGACAATTCTAACTTTAGCATATTTTCTTTTGTGCATCGTGAATGTCAATTGATGTAGCTTTTTTCTTTATTGGCTAAATGCTGCAATTATGCGATGATTGCGCTCATAGAATTGCTTTAGTGAACTCAAACACCTGTTTTCAGATTCAAAATTCAGTACTTTTCTCTTGTAGATATGCCGCTAATTTTGTTTGAGTGATATGCCTAAGATACTCAATACTATCAATATTATCTGTTCTCTGTTATCATATCACTGATAAAGCTGATCATATTTGACAATCAAGTGCCTTTGTCAACTAATATTTAAGTCCGCTAAACATCAAAGAATTTCGCTTCATGTATTGAAAATTTTTTTTGTTTTCAATTGCAGTAATCAGTGATTAACATCTTTATCGGTATCAGCCTAAGCGATGCGACGATTATATTGGATCCATGAAATTCTCGAGACTGCTCAATAGATAAATCTCGAGATTGCCTAGCTGATAAGCACGTTATCACCGCTGCATTCATAAATGGTCTCGAGAGTTTTCGGCGCAAAATACGTACTATACGAACGAACGAATTGAACTCATCCGATTTCAATTCAAATGATTGCCTCAATTTCGATTCTTATTGCTTATTTACTTCAAAATTTATTTTTCATCTGAAGCTTTTTCTCTGAATCCTTAGTCAATAACATTGTCTAATTATGTATCGATTATTTCGGCTACTATAATAAGCTATGATCGCTTCATAAGCTGATCATAGCTATCTATCATCGTGAATCTAATGTGGCATAAAATCGTGCTTCACATATAAAATATGATCAATTCGAGAGGGTTAAGATTCGAATTGCTTGAGGACCACATTTCTTGCAGGCAATTGCACATATTGCCCCAATATTATGGTGAATGCTGCTCAAGTTGACAGCTGTAATTATGCTGTCTAACGTCTCATTCTTTTGTGACTTTTTTTCTTTAAGTTATAGTCATAAAGGATTTGAACTATTCACATTCTCTCATATTCTAACCATAATCGACGACGTTCAATGAGCCGATGATCATTTCGTGTCAGAATTTTTAATAAGCCATTAGTCGACTCATGGATTGGAGAATCCATGCAAAGATTCCTTCGAGAGTAATTTTGAATGAACAACTTTGATTCACCGCATGATAACCGAAACGATGCTCATATAGTTGTACTGATAATCAGCTAATCAGATGACTTCACAATGAACAAAAACATTGATCTGAAGTTACTCAACAATTGATCATAAATCAAATCCTAAGTTGTATGCTCAAACTTATTCGATGGATTGAATATATTCCATGGTTCGTACAATGGCAATGTCTTGTTCGAATGTATGTCTGTGTCCGTCTATTTCCACCAATAATCTGCCTGCCTGCTTTCATCTATACCTCCAACTCAGTTATCATTGAAGCTAATTGCAAAATTTGCAATTGCCACTATTAAGTTGTCCACTATTAAGAAATTGTCCACTATTGTCCACTATTACGAAATTTTCTCTATCATGTTCTTCAAATGACCAATGATGGACTTCAAAGTGACCAATGGTCTCTTAATGGTGCAAATAAACTCTGTGACTTTTATATTGGTCAATGTTTCAGTTCACAACGATCGGCTCACAAACTCGTAAATTACTGTAAATTTCTTAGACAATTTTTAATGGTGACCGATTCAGAAAAAGTATCAACTTATCATCCAGGTTTCATTGGTATTCTGCAAAAATGATTAGCCAATTTTGGTACGATGCATAAGCCGATACGGTTGCAGCTTCTCCTAAATGGTTGTGCATTTGTTGTATTTTTATATGCGGCCTATTTCTCGTTGATTTCAAAGGGTTCTTTTTTCGAGAGAGAGGGAGAAGTGAGAGGAGATGGCAGAGGTGGAGGAAGGTTTCAAGAAATTGAAGCATAATTCATTCATTTCATTTTATGCTAAACTCATCTACTCTATGTAGTAATGCACTTTATATAAGTGTTTATACTGCGATATAGTTTCTCCACTGAATAAATTTCCTGCTGAGGTTTTTTAAGGAAAGAAAAACCAAACAAATAGGCATTTTTCAGCTAATTTTTCTATTGATGTTGTGCTAAGATTGCACTATTTGTTAGCATTTTGAACTAGATTCACAAAACTGATCAGAGAAAGGAACATGTAACAACCTTTGATGTTTGGCATTGTTTGGTTATTTGGACCTGTTCTCGATGGATGCTTCGAATATACGAGCACCCTCCTCACGAAAAAGCTCTCTCTAAAACATCGTAGTTGCCTAGATCGTCTCTTTACGTCTATTAGAATGTGGGGTGGAAGGGTTGTACCAATAAACCGGTCTCTATCTTATTCAACGCCATTTCTTTTATATCTACAATCCATACAATCCTGTTCGACTTACATAACTAGTTGAATGATAAAAACATCCAACTATTTAGTCGTATAGTTATGGATATTTCTTTTTCTTGAATTAGCTCGCTAATGAAGTGAAAACTTTTATTTAAAGCAATAAAAATTATTTCTTATTCAATTTTCGTCTTTTTTTCTCACTTCTTATCAAAATTTTTATCTGAATTGTCTTAATTAAAAAGTTACTAATATTTTGTTGAATTGATATTTACATGACTCTTTACAAATGTAAAAAAATCATACATTTATAAAAATAAAAAATTCTCCGCACTTATAAGCATTTATTTTTATTTCGCTTTGTTATTTTTCAGTCGCAATAATTGTTGTTTTGTGATCGCATCAATTATTATCTCTACGAATAGCTACAACTCAAATATTTATTCTACAATTGTCGTATATTTCCGCCATCTATCATCAAATTCAACGATACAAGAAGCATTCATGGAGAATATAAGATAGTGCAGAAATGAGAGAATTTGAGTAGAGAGTAACATTGAGAGGGAATTATTAACAGCCGTCATTTGCATATGTTGTCGTTGCATTTTCATTCGATCGTCTATTGCCGATATAAGCCTATTCAAATATGAATCGTTGAAGAGCCAACTAATTATTCTCTCGCGTCGACTGGTCATCCAAACTTCGTAATATCTTATGGTTATATTAAGGCTTTCTCAAACATTTCAGAAAAAAAAAGAAGAGAAAAATAGGAATAACTTCTTTGAGTAATCTGTTCCGTCTATTGTTCTCTTATTTATTATTATTATTATTATTATTATTATTATTATTATTATTATTATTATTATTATTATTATCATTATATATTTTCTTATTTATTATCATTACTATTATTATATATTTATTCACATATTTATTTATTTATTTATTATTTATTTGTGTAATTCACTGGATCTAAGACTTAAGTTATGAATTAATTTGCGAATCTAAGACTCAATCCCTTTTCAGTCAGTTCGATTTCTATTCATTCTCTGATGCTTCAACTATTCAAATTCAAAGAAAGTTTCGCTTTTTTAATTGCATTTTTTCATCTAACTCTAGTTATCGTCGCTAGTTCTCAAACATTTTCATAGAAAGGAATTTTTTTNCGCTAGTTCTCAAACATTTTCATAGATCTGCGCAAAAAAAAGGAATTTTTATTCAACGATGCGAATATTTGATCCAATTTCATTAATGATCTATTAATGTTCGAACGACTATCCTCTCTACGTATAGGCGAATTTTCCCCATCCATCCAATGAACCGAATAACTCGATAAGCCGTTAATCAAAACCTATCGCATATTACTGCTAATTTCTTGCTATTCTTATAAATTCTTTTTGTCTCTATTCCACATATTTCATATTTATATAGTTTGCTCGAAAAGTCTCAATTATCGCATATTTCCGATCACCTTCACTTGATCAAGTGATCAAGTGAAGGTGATCGGAAATATGCGATAATTGAGATCACTTGATTGACCGGACTGTCGAACGTCGATGACGCTGCCGGTCACAATGCGCTTCCATTAGGGTACTGAGGCCCGTGGTTCTGCATTGTTGTAGCCAATAAGTGACGCCACCCCGCTGGCCAGGCGAGCAGGCCACTTATATATATGTATATATATATACATATATATATTCAGTCCGGAGTTTCGGTTATTCGGAATTTCCCTCTCCTAGCCTTTCTTCTTCCACGATGTACCTGCAAGGCAGCAGGGGCTGCGATCTTTTTCGGCGGATCGTACTCGCCGTGATGCGAAACCGTCATTGGGTAATGTGACCATTTTTTAAGTGTTGACGCGCCACCGCCAACCCCAGTCACACCCTGATGAATTTCGCCGTCGGTTGGTTCACGCCTGCTTATTCTGCATATTCGCAGGCGACCGTCATATCTGACGGTCCTTCGCGACCCTTCCACCGCNTACCATTTTCGATACATTCAGCGGACTATTATTTATGTTAATCTAACATGACAATGAACACTACAAACTTTGCTGTAATTTCTTTTTAATAATATAGAGGATATACGGTTCTTTTGTCATCTCAATAGGAGAGATGCTTCTTTAAGCCCAATTGATTCTTTAATTAATTTTAGAACTTTTTTTGAATTGATTAGCTTATGTTCTTAAATCATACTAAAAATTGTTTTTGAATTTTGAATGAAGACTTTTACATAGCGAAGAATAGTAATTCTTTTAAGCTTTGCTAGTCGATAACTTTTCTTATATTTGATCCAGATCGATGGAACTTTGAATATAACTTACTGAGATGGATGTATTCCTTTGGATTGTTCATTGCCGCAATTTTCTTTGTTATATCTCTAAGTATAACAAGTTGAATAGGGGGAATAAGGGAGAACGATGAAGCAAATCAATCAAAAATGCTAGAATATGCCGGAGGATTCGTCAACTTACTCGGCAAATTTCCATATCGGAACATCTGCTCAGGAAGTAAAGTGATTTGCTTAATTCTTTCCGACATTTTTTATTTATTCCTATTTATTCATTTGTTTATTTGATTATTTATATATTCATTTATATATTTATTCATTCACTTATTTACTCGCCTTTTTATTTGTTTATTTATTCATTTATTCGCCTATTTATTCATTTATTTATTTATTTATTTATTCACTTATTTATTTACCTGTTTGTTTATTTATTCGGTATTATAAGTTTTGTCTGTTCCATAAGTGAGCACTGCCGAGTCGCACTAATTTTCGAGAATGATTGGTCGAGTGAAAATGCGTTTTTTGAACTTTTCCATCGTACTATGATCGCAACAAAGCCTTGAACTTACGAGGAAAAAAATTCACTCTTTGATCGCATTGTTTTTCTCTCTCATTTCAGAGCAAATTTTTTCTTCTTCACAATATTTGAACACTTGTTCTATGGAACGTATTTGATAAATATGCTGATTTATTTTATTATTTGAATGGACGACTGATTATATGAATTGCTATAAATTTTTTTAAAATGAATCTAAGCTTAAATAAATAAATAAATATTAAAATATTTTTCTTTTATATTTCAAGAGCAAATGTGAAAACATCGCTTAGAGTTTCTTAATTAAATGCAATCGAATAAAAATATTCGACAATATTTCTTTAATATCGTTTTCTTATATCATCGAATAGCGCTAATGAATAAACTATTAATACTTTCTATGCCTTCATTCTTTTCTTCATATTGAAAGATTTACCCTCAGGCGATAATATTCTTCAATATTAAACGGTTGAATATTCATCGCTCATTTCCTATATATCAGCATTATTGATGACCATATTGCACTGTTCTATTATCTTTCATGTTCTATTGCTTGAAGCTGAAGTCGCATTATCGTACTGTAGAGATGACAATATCCGTATGGAAGAACCGATGGGTGGTGGGGAGGGGAGGGGGGCAGGGGAGGGGTAGGCGAGAGGGATGATGGAACAGGAGGGGAGGGAGGGAGCCGGGAGTAAGAGGAGGGGGGGGGGTGGGCATAGAGGAGAAAGAGAATAGCGATTACATTCGAAAATTCCGACTAGAGATGTGTCTTCATTCGCCTAAAATCTTGCAGCCTTCCAAATGAAGAGATTTGATTAGATAGCATGCAACAATTGCATTCCATCTTTTCATTTATTTATTTCAATGATCGTTTTTTATTTATTTATTTACTTTTCATTCATTTATTTATTTTATTTTATTTATTTCAATGATCCCCTCATACTCTTTCCTTTTTCCCCTTCTACTCCCACCCCCCACCCTTTCTACAATTTCTTTATTTTTCCATATTTGCATTTGTAGATTGCTTTATGGCAAGTCATATTTATGTCTCTATATGTCTTTGCGCTTGATAGCCACTCCGGAAATTTCACCTCCTGACAATCTGTCCGAATGTTTCACTTCTCGGCAGCTTATCCAAAAGTTTCACTTCCGACATCATTGATGCTAGCCTTACACAGCTTAATAGTGATATCAATCGGTTGTCAATAATCTCATATACCAATATCCAAGCTGTCATAAGATTTTTGAACGATCTTATAGTCATCTTGAAGAGTTTCAGAATTTCCACTGCTTTATATTTATCCACATATTTTTATCACTTCTTACCAATCAAATTCTCTAAATAAAAAATCTTTTCGGAAAGTTTATATCAACATTAGGATCAACTAAAATCGAAGAAGTATTCTTCGAATTTCTTTGATTGCTTATGATAAGTGGCTTATCAATCAAGCTTATGGGTGTGGATGAAAGTAACATATTAGCTCAATTGGAAAATATTTCCGCTTTTTATGCTTTTTTATCTCTGTGTGTTTTCTTTTCGTCGTAAATGAATTTTCTTTTGAATTTATTCGTTTCATTTCATAGGTTAGATGAATTGAGAAAGAAATTTTCGCTCATCGTATGCCTTTTTTCGCTTCAATTTATATTATTTCCATAAAAGTTTTCGATGAGAAAATTTGGAAAATTGCTAAATTTATGTGGGGGAATTTTGAAAAATTGTCAAATTTCAGTGTTCGCGTTTCTCATTACTGTTATCATAGCACAAATTTTTTTTCAAAATCTGTGCTATGAAACTTTGCGTTACTTATTTAAATTTTTTTTTCATCTCATAAAAATACGGCTTTTCGCCAACTTGTTTATCAACCTCATTTAGGACATTTTGAATCAGAATCAGCTTATCGATATCAAATTTTTATGACCATTCTAAAAAAATCTTTTTTTTTTATTTCTTGAATTAGACGAATAAATAATATATCTGTTGATTAATTCCGACGGCTCATCGATATCGGTTAGAAGAGAAATATTTATTCAATTGAAATTAATGATATTCATTAATTGCATCCGAATTAAAGAATTCGATCCTACTATCTCACAAGACGCCTGTATGCTAATGGAACTTTACTAGTGCTGAAGAATAATGGACAATTACCTTGAAGAGTCTCTATCATTTTAAGTTCCATTAGGCATAACAAATTATTAGTGAAATCGGCTTTATATGCTATTATATGAATGAATTATTCACTATTCCTGTTCGCGTAGAATTTTGCAACTTTTACATGCCATACTATCTCATCGTGCATCGCTAGAAAGCTCACCATCAAGCATTAAAAAAAAAAAAAACCTACTCACAATAGCCATGTATGGGCATAATTGTCAACTACATCGATAGGGGAATACAGCTGCCTTTTTGTCTTTGAATCTTTCTCTCATATTCTCATTATTTCTCTTTATGTCAATCAATTTTCTTTATTAGAGCTCAATATTAGAGCTTTATTTAGATGATTTGAAGCTTAGATTGATTGCAAATTATTTAGTTAATTCGTTCATCCAAAAATCCAAAAATCCAAAAATCCATGAATCCGCAGAAATAAATTTTTCAACGCAATTGTTTTCGCCTAAATTCTCTGATGATCTGGTTTCTGAAATCATTCATATAAAATTTTAATTAACAATTTAGGTTTCTTCTAAAACTTCTCGAGTATTATTTTCCAACTTTTTTTCCAA